>JAQZBX010032064.1:0-26037 GCA_029593785.1 Cabassous unicinctus | reverse complement strand
TCCTGTTATGTCATCATCTTGCTGCATGGCTTGCGGGGCCTGGCGGCGCACCTGCATGCGGGGCCTGGTGGCCAACGTGCCTTCTATATTTTTCTTTTTTTTTCTTTTTACCGGGAGGTCCCGAGGGTCAAACCCAGGTCCCTCCATATGGGAGATGGACGCGCAACCACCCAGCCACATCCGTCCTCCTGCTATATGTTTTAAGGTTGACCAAAGATACCCAAAGTTACAATCTTTTCCCATACAGGATGGTCATATAATAAATCAGGCTTAGTTTATCACCAGCATTCTAAAAACCAGACCTAGGGAGAAAAACTAGGTCTGGGGACACATACATGGTTTCAGATATAGTGAATGTTTAGCCTACTCTGATTATTACAAAATCAGGACAGCGAGAATATTCGCATAGCCAGTCTCTTATAAAAACTACATGTATAACCATGAGGTCTGGAAAACTAGAAGCTAAAACTCTTGCAACAACATAGAAATTAGACATTTTTTGAGTTTTAATACCATAAAAATGAGATAGACAAATAAATAGATTTGGGGGACAATTATTTGCAATACCAAAAATTAAAAGTAAGTAAATAAATAAATCTAAAATTTAAAAAAGCATTTAATAAAATTGATTTGTAATTGCTGATGGTGCTAAGTATTTTGTTCTGTTCCACACGAGACTAATGTTATTTATACCTAGGTAATATAAAAAATATAAGTAAATATGTTATTTATTACTTATATATAATATAGGTATATATACGTACACATACATTTATATAAGTAATATATGAACATAGGTGTATTATGAACTATGTAATATAAGAGGAATGCAATTATAGGCAGCCTTTTATTTTTAATGGGTTGATGCTGCTTCATCGCACAACACAAGAGGGCACTATTCACATAGGCGCTGAAGGGCACTGAGGCTCAAAGAGTGAGTGAATATTTAATTTAACGAAAAAAGATTGAGCTGGGCTCGTTGGGCCCCCTGGCTAGATCGTGTCATAGAGAAACACTTTGAAGTTGAGAACACTTCATTTAGGACGGGCTATTAGAAACATTTCATTTTTCCTAGTGAAAAAAGGGCGGGAAGCTACAAGCTATTTGAAAAAAGCTGAGATGGAAAACGCGTCTCAACGTAGTTTGCCAACTAAGAGACACCGTACAGGCGCGCATTCGGCTTGGCGCGAGGCCTGCTGGGAGTTGTAGTGCGGCTCTTCCCAAGCGTGCGGAGAGTCTGAGCCCCGAGAGACTCCGTTTCCCGGCAGGCCGCGCGTCAAGGCCGCCGGCGGGACTGGAGCTGCGGCGCTGCTTCTGGGAGAGCGATCCTGTCAGCTTTAGTGCCCGTCGTAGCGATGGCCTCGTTCGTGACGGAAGTTCTGGCACACTCGGGAAGATTGGAGAAGGAGGACCTGGGCACCCGGATCAGCCGCCTGACCCGGAGGGTGGAGGAGATCAAGGTGAGGGCGGGGCAGTCATGGGCTGACTAGAAAGGGACACCGCGTCCGTGTGTTAGGGGACTGGAGTCGGGCCTGCCGTGGGGATTCGGGTGTGGGGGTTGAGTAGGGAGAATGAGGCGTGAGAGAGCTGAGAAATAAGGAGAATGAGGCGGGAGCTTGGACTGTGAGCCCAGCCATGTATCGGGGTCTGAGGAGGCGAGGAGGCCTGGTACAGCGGGGAGGAAGAGGCGCTGGCTGGGGGAGGTTGGGTTGGGGAGGGATGAGATAGGGGAGGAAGAGAAAGACCGAAGAGTCCACCAAAGCAGAGGAGGCGCGATTGGTAGCACCGAGGTGTCTAGGGAGTGAGCATAGGAGAGGGATAGAAGTGAGCACAGGTAAGGGATGTGGAGTTTTTCTTTTTGGAGTAATGAGGTAATTCTAAAACTTTTTGTGGTGATGAATGCACAACATTGTGATTATACAAATATATATTAATATATATATAATATATATAATATATAATATACAATTATTTATTTGTTAAGCAATTTTATTTAGATATGTTCATATACCATACATATCTAAAGTGTATAATCAATGACTAATTGTGCAAGAATAGCCAGAAATAGCAGCTATGTACAGCAGGGGAAACAGAGAGATTGAGGAGTGAAGAAGTTTCTTGTTTGTCTGTTTTTTGTTTATTATTAGTAGTAGTATTGAAACAATGAAAATGCACTACTAATGATTGAAGTGATGAATGCACAACTATGTGATTATACCAAATACCACTGATTGTACTCTTTGGATGAATTGTATGATTTATTAATATGTACCAATAAAATTGATTTGGAAAAAAAAATGAGCACAGGACCCTCTCCTCACATCTGTGAGCTTTTATCTCCTGTACCCACTCCTCTGTCTGTTTCTACTATTTTGTTGATGAATGTAATAGCTCTGGAAGGACTGTGTTGTTTTCCTCCTGAAATTTTTGAACTCTCTTCTTCATCCTCAGGCCCTCAAGGCTATGCTGGGTATTTCAAAAAATGTGAGTGGCACTTACATGGACCTGCTGCCTTGAGTCTGATAAAAAACCAAAAAGCACATAGCCACGTACAGTTTTGCTTTGTACGATATTGATATCTTGTCAGTATTTGCCAACATCTTAGTTGCTTTCATTTAAAATTATGTGTACCCACCGAAGTCTGGATTATAGTGAGCAAACTTGGCACCATACCATAAAAACAAAAATATATCTCTTACAACCCTTGATTTTACAAAAGTGGTTTCTTAAATTTTAAGTATTCATGTCACTGCCATCTCCCTATCTTAACAGGGCTGTAGAATTTTTCACCACTTTTTAATATGATGGAAAGAGGATAGTTAGCATGGCACTCAAGGCCACATATTCTGGAGCTAACCTACCTTTCCTTTCACTGGTTTCCTTTACCAACATCAATATCCAGCCAATTGATTATTACTTTCTATGCTCCAAATAGGCCCAACTCCCCCCCCTCCCCCCGCCCCCAGTGCCTAGTGCTTATTTTGGGACGGCCCTTTCTCCATTTTTACGTATAGTAATTTTGCCCCCTTTTCAAGTTCTACCTCACATGGCTCCTGCATGAAAGATCTCCCCATTTTTCCTCAGGCAGAGGTGATCTTTTTCTCAGTTGTGCTCCTGGAGGACTTTGTAACTCTGTTGCTGTATTCCATTCCTGCCCTGTATTCTGATTACAAGTGTTTAGTATCATCCCTACCTAAAAGGAATTTATTTTTGGGCAGACATAATTTATTTTTGTATCTTACAAAGCAACAAATACACATTAAGTATTCAATAATCTGTTTACTAAATTAAGTTGAATTAACGGAAGTGATGAACCTTAAAGATGGAAGAAATATGTTTATCAAATAAACCCCTTGGCTTGGAGGAATAAGTGTGGGTAACTGGCAAGAAGGCCCCACTGTGGAAGGGGGAAGGTGCCTTATGGAAGATGAGCTGTATATTTCTCAAGGGCTCCCTACTCATCTCACTATAATTCTTCTGTCTTATATTATAGGGTGAGGTGTGTAGTATGATCAGCAAGAAGTACAATGAATTCCTGCCTAGCATGCAAAGTGCACAGGACCTGATTGCCCAGGTGGATAAGCTATCTGAGGACATTGACCAGCTGAAATCCAGAATAGAAAGTGAGGTAAAAATAGTTTGTTATATTGGATAAGTTTGTAGGGAGGCAGTCCAGCTTCCTGAATCCTAAGACAGTTCAGTCCTGCTAACTTTTCAAGATCTTAGTTTCCTTATTGGTAAATGTAGGAGGTTGAACTAGATGCTTTTAGGTTGACTTCCAACTTTAAATAGAACTATTTTATAAAACTACAGTTTAAACAACCTACTTTTTATGGTAAAATTTATTTTAGTTGCAATAATAATGCCTGCCATATGAAAAGCACTTTATATAATTAAAAAATAATAATCTCAGGATTTTATTGTCTTCATAATAAAATAAAAACAGATGAAGCTTAGAACTGGCTCATTTGGCCTTTTTGCTTGTCTCCTCCTAGTTAAAAATGTATTTGCTTTCTTAATGGCCAGCATTCTCTTAGATCTGTAGCTGGCCTTATGCTACAGCACAATTTTCTTTGTATTTTGGTCTTCTTCTGGAAAATTGGTTTGGTTTGCCTATCACAACTACTCTTCTTCCTGTCATAAAGCCACTTTCCTTGGGCATACAAGGAATCTTTACCCTTCTTATATTGTGCTACTTTGCGGGGGCTAATGCTTACTGTATTCCTTAGGGAGAGTGGTGGGTTTTAGAAATGTTTACCATGTTTTCTGGAGCACTGTCATCACAGAAAGAAGGACACCAGTCTGGAAACAGAAATATCCTCTTTGTAATAAAAAAAAAACAAAAACATTTTCATGTATATTATCTTACTAGAATTTTCCTCCTGCAGTTTTCTTTTAGGAAAAATAGGCAGTAGAAACAAAGCAAGCTAATATCAGCAGTAACAGCAAATCATTTTGATAAGAGGTTTTAATAAAAATGAATCTTACTCTACTACCCTAGCAGTTCAAATAATAGTCCCAAAGTGTATTTGTAATTAGTTGATGGTTTGATCGAGTCGGTAGTGCAATCTTAGACTGTGCTATTAGAAATGAAGTGTCTGAAACAAGAACAATAATGAATTCTCTGTACCTATGCTGGAAAGATTATGGCTGGTGAAATTTATGTAGTTCTGTGTGTTGTATTTTGAGAGATGACTGATTTAGGCCTAAATGTGGTACCATTTGAAGGACAATGAAAGAAATCACTGTGTTTAACCTTGGGAAGAAACACCTTCAAGATTTGAAGCCTGTCATATGAGAGAAAGATTAAAATTTATAGTTCATGAAGGGAAATTAAATTCAATAGGTGGATGTTATAGAGATTTGGTATATTTACTGAGTGCCAACTGTGGTAGTTGCTGAATAAGACACAGTTTTTTATTTCAAAGGGTGACTCCCATGGATGATGTAGGCGAGTAAAACGGTGTGACAGAACACTAATTAGAAGTAATCCAGTTGAGGAGAGGAGATATAGCTAAGGATGGCTTCCCGTAGGAAGTAAAACCAGACCAAGACCTGAATTAATAGATAGTTAGGCAGAAGGAGAAGGAAAAGTGTTTTAGGTAGACATAGGAGACAGCATTGCAGAGACATGGAAGTAATAGAAAGATACCACTTTTGGGGAGCTTCAAGTATTCCAAATGACTGGCATTTAGGGGGTATAGTAGGAAGGGACATGAGGTAAGACTAGAAAGTTAGCAACTTTGTTTATCAGGTTATGTAGTATGGACATTATCTTGATGGCACCTTGGAAGCAAGGGATTTTAACCAAGGGAGTAACATTCATATATGAAGTTTAGGAATCTTACTCTGTTTGGAGTTTGAAGAAAGGACAAGAGGGGAATGAGTTTGGGAAATAAGAAGGCAGTTAAAGTGTTAGGAGGCAGTTAAAGTAACCAAGGCAAGAGAGGATAGAGACATACTCTCAATTTAGTGGCAATGGGGATGGAAAAAAGTGGATGAATCCTAGTGACATTTTAGAGGATCTTTGGAATTTGTTGATGTGGGGAGTGAAAGATGGAAGAATCAAGGATAACTGGGGAATTAATGTGCCATTCATTGAAATAGAGAATCTAGAGAAGGGAAGCAGATTTTTGTGGGGGAAAATTAGGAGTTTAAATTTGAGTTGTCTGTGGGATATCCAGACGGAGTTGTATAGCCAATTGCCTATTCACTTCCTACAGGGCAGTGCATTGGGTTGCAACAGAGAAGAGGGCTCCTGAGCTTAGGAAACCTGAATCTTTTATAATGGGTAGTAAGCATACCTGTTCTTTGCTTTGGAGGGAAATACCATCTCTGTCTTCCAAGGCTTTTTACTACACAAACATCCTTGAAAAGATAGTCTAGAACATAAGACTACCAGTGCCTCACTTGCAAGACAGTGCAGAAATTTGAGAGACTCTCTAGAGACTTCCCAACAGTCTAGAGCAGCAGCATTGGCAATACCTGGAAGCTTCTTAGAAATGCAGGATCTCAGGCTTCATCCGAGACCTACTGAATGAGATTCTGCATTTATCAGGATTCATCAAGTGATGTGTATGCACATTAAAGTCTGAGAAGCATTGCTGTAGGGTGAAGCTGGCCTTTCCCCATGTCTGGTTATAGTTGGAGGTTAAGGGCAAAGAAGGAGCATGGAAGAGGTACATCTATTTTCCTAAGATTCATACTTGGAAATGGTGCACATCACTTCTACTCACATTCCATTGGTGAAATCTTAGATACTTGGTCACATCCAACTGTAAAGGAGGCTGGAAAATGTAGTCTAGATGGGTAGCCATGTGTCATTATTGTGGAAGAAAAGGAGAATGGATTTTAGTGGACAACCAAAAGTGACAGCCAAAAGTGTCTCCAGACATTGCCAAACGACCCTGGAGTGGGGTGGGACAAAATTGCCCCTGATTGAGAACCACTGTTGCAGGATAAGAAGAGGACCAGGGAGAAAGGATTATCAATATGTATGGAGTGGTCAGATGGAAAATGAAGCTCCCAAAAGAAAGTAGAAAGGAATGGCCAGATGGGAGCAAATGTGGCTCAAGTGGTTAAGCTCTGGCTCCCCACATATGAGGTCCTGGGTTCAATCCCTGCTCTTGGTATCTCAAAAAAAAAAAAAAAGAATGGCCAGAAACCTACGAGGAAAAGCAGTAGATAATGGTGTCAGGGAACTAAGGAAAAGAATGTTTCACAAGGAAGGAAAGGTGAACTGTACAATACTGTTAAATAGTTAAATACTGATAATATCTTTGGCTTTAGCAACAGAGTTCATTAGTGTTTTTGGCAAGAACAGTTTTGGTGGCATGTGGGGTCTAGAAAACACATCACATTAATGATTCTATATGGCAGGGGAAGGATAGAGGGATTGAGAGGTGACTGCTAAGGGTAGGAGATTTTCCTTTTTGGAGTACTGAAAATGCTCTAATATTGATTGTGGTGATGAATGCACAACTCTGATTATATCGAAAGCCATTGAATGTATACTTTAGATGGTTGTATGGTATGTGAATGTGTCTCAATAAAATTGCTTTAAAAAGAAAAAGAAAACAGATCTGTGAGTTGTAGAGTGAATGAGAGGTGAGAAACTAAAGACACAGTGAGTATGGAGCATTCTTTAAAGGAGCTTTTTTTTGTGAAGGGCAGGAGAGAAAAACAGTATTGCCAAGAAATAGGGTGGTTGCTGAGGTGGAACAAGTATTGTTTTAAAGATGGGGGAATTTTTAATATATTTAAATGTTGATGGTAGAAGCCATGCACTAGTAGGTAGTCAATCCATATTTATTTTATGATTGAATTAATTAGGGAGAAGTTAAAGATATAGGAGAGAGGAAATAACTGATGGTGCAAAGTCCCTGAAAAGGTGGGACGGAGTAGGAGGTGGATTCTGACAACATAAAAAATAACTTTTTAATAGTTAGAGCTGAGTTATCACTTGGCAATGGGGAAAATCTTCTAGTAATCCAGGTGGATGAGCTCTTGATGAAAGATAGCTGCTTAAATGAGAGTAGATGGTGACATGAGGACAGTATGTTGATGGGAATGGCTATTGTGGCATAGAATAAAGGGTTTGGATTAGGTCTACCTCTAAGGTCTCTTCCTACTACATTCTTTGATTTTTATTCCAGTTTTAACCAGCATTTAAATTTCAATGTTAATCATATTGACCTAATTAAAGCTTATTTACTAGCTGTAAATGTTTTATTTCTTCAGTTTGGTATAGTTTAAAAGTACTTGTCTTTGATGTGTGAATTAGGTCCGCCGGGATCTTCATGTATCAACTGCAGAATTTACAGAATTGAAGAAACAGTTGGAAAGAGACTCAGTAGTCCTGAGTTTGCTTAAACAGCTACAAGAGGTCAGTAAATTCAACTCAAACTTTAGGGTTTTGGTGGTAAGGAAGTTAATTGTTGTTTTTTTCCAACTGGTTCCATTATTTAGTGTGTATTCTCTTACTGTATGCTGTTTTTTTTTTTTTTTATAATTTAAGAACAACCAGACAGACTTGAATAACAGGATGTAAGGATGTATAAAGTAAAATATCTAATAACTTATACTTGTCTTTTTAGTTTTCCACTGCTATTGAAGACTATAATTGTACATTAGCAGAGAAGAAGTATGTCACTGCTGCTCAGCGTCTGGAAGAGGTACTAAATGCTTTCTCTAAAGCATGAGTAATTAGTACTATTCTTGCTTTTAGTAAATTTTGTGTCCGTGTATTCCTTGTCATTGTACAAATGTATTGTACTTAGTTGCCTTGAGTACAGATGGAATGTTTAACAGTGATTCTATTTCGTTACCAGGCTCAGAAATGCTTGAAGTTATTAAAATCCAGAAAATGCTTTGATTTAAAGATGTTGAAATCTCTCAGCATGGAGCTCACAATACAGAAACAGAACATACTTTATCACCTTGGAGAAGAGTGGCAGAAACTGATTGTGTGGAAGTTCCCATCATCAAAAGGTGCTGCTGACCTCAGGTGGACTGCTTTGCTTAATCTGCCTGAACCAATTTGACCTTTAAATATATTCTAAATATTTTATGTTGGTAAATGCAAAGGTTTCATTTATTAATATCCTAAGTTTATATTGAGTTCTGACATTAAACAAATGTTTTGTTAGGACCAACTCATCTGGGTTCCCAAAGTACCCTCACAATACTCCCTTACATCTTAACTTAGTTTATGTGGAGAGGGTGTGGTAGAGTAGGTGTGGTAGCAGTTTAAAACCACACTGATTTTCCACTGCATTGTAGGGTATACTTGTTCCCAAGAGCCCCAATCCCAACATTTTATCTTGGCTAAAAAGCTTAAAGAAACTGTTCAGTCATTCTCTCTCCTGAGGAAAGAAGATAGGGAGTTTGGCCTCTAGATAGCTTATATATGTATGTGTATGTATCTATTTCAGGTATTTTGAAGAAAGTAATTTAGAAAATTTTGTGTTCTATTCCTAAGAAGACTGTAAGATTAAGAGAAGATGGGGAGTGGGGGTGGGGAAGATGGTGGTAGTGTTGAATTCCTTATTGTAATACATCCGGCTTGTTAAACTTGTTTGGCAGTCTGTTCTCATCACACAGAATTAAAGAACATAGAAGACTGTTAGTCAGCCAAAGGGGTGCTGATGCAAAATACCAGAAATCTGTTGGCTTTTTAAAAGGGTATTTATTTGGGGTAGAAGCTTACAGTTACCAGGCCATAAAGCGTAAGTTACTTCCCTCACCAAAGTCTGCTGCCACGTGTTGGAGCAAGATGTCTGCCGATGTCTGCCAAGAGTTCAGGCTTCCTGGGTGGTTCTTCTCTTTCTGGGGATTGTTTCTCTCCGGGCTCAGCTGCCCTGCTTTCTCCACAAGGCCAGTTGTAGATTATCATGCGACTGGCTCTGTATCTCTCCCCAGGGCTCGATTCTCTCTGGGCTCAGCTGCTGTGCTCCACTGTGTGCTTGCTTCCAGGGCTTCAGCTCAAAACTCCAACCTCCCTTCTCTGCTGTGGGGTTTCTCTGTGAGTCCCCGCCCACCAAGGGGGCAGGGACTCAATGTCCTACTGATGTGGCCCAATCAAAGCCTTAAACATTATTTAATCAAGTAAAAGTAAAACCTCTGAATCCAGTACATTCTAATATGCCCAGAGGAAAAGACCAGTTTACAAACATAATCCAATATTTCTTTTTGGAATTCATCAGTAATATCAAACTGCTACAAAGAAGAAGTCTTAAGTGAAACTAAGCCTCACTTTTCATTCCTTGTTTTCATTCAGTCATTTATTCTGGGCACATCATCTTGCCTGTGCTTTTAGTTTGATTCTTTGAGCATACCAAAAAAAGTAATTACCTATTTTAAAGTGATACCAAGGACATGTAGGTCATAAGGGATATTTGGTTGCATTAGAAGTATATTATAATAAAGTCATATATTCAGGAATCTGAATTGGGAATGGATTCTGAGGAATAGAAATGGGAACATGTATTGCTGAGACAGCTGATTTTTTTTTTCCTTTTTCTTAAGATACCAGTAGTTTGGAATCTTGCCTACAAACAGAACTTCATTTATGCACTGAACAATCTCAGAAAGAAGAAAAGACCCCTGTGCCACCCATTAGTTCTGTTCTCCTAGCATTTTCTATTCTTGGGGAGCTACACACCAAACTTAAATCGTTTGGTAAGGCATATGACTTTGTTTCATTTACATGAAATTTCAGAAAGCCTAATGTTAAAGGAAGGGATGACAAAAGAGATTACAAAATATTTTCTGGAGGGTATTGACAGTGGATTACAGGGTTTGGCTTCATCACTTATCAAATGGAATTGTCATAAATATTACCCTTTTTATTAAAGGCTTGGGTGCCTCTCCCCTTTTTAAACTAGGTGCTGCTATTTATATTATTAATTATAATTTAAATAAAATTCTGTAGATAATCTAGGAAACTTCAGTGGGAAAACCTGCAGTCCATAGTGGGTTGGTATGTAATGTCATGGTATATGTATTTTTGTTGGTAGGCCATTAAGATCCAATTTTTTTTTTTGACATGCTTACTTTTTAGAAGTTTCTTGTAGTGATTTTCCATGAGTGTTTATATGATTTTTCAGGTCAGATGCTACTGAAGTATATCCTTAGGCCTTTGACATCTTTCCCATCCCTTCATGCTGTGATAGAAAGCCAGCCAAACATAGTCCTCTTTCGTTTTGAATCTGTGATGACTGAGTTGGAACATCCATCGCCATCTGAAGTTTTTGCAAAGATCAGATTGGTACTGGAAGTGCTCCATAAACAACTTCTAGGTATGTACGTATCTCTAAGGGCAGTACTTTAATATTTTGGAAAAGTAAATATTGTTTTTAAAAGTAAATATTGTTTTAAAGTACACAATCTGAATGAATGGAGGATTAGAGGGGAGTAAATTCTGTCATAGGGGCAAAGTCGTCGCATTCTTATTTCTTGCTCTATTTTCATTCCTCCTCTGCTTCATACTGATAAGTAAGGTCATCAGTAGTACCCCAGACTATGTATTTGTAATATTATTTTAGTTGAATTCTAGGATGTACTTCTCTCACTGAACTTCTAGTAACACATTTTGGACTCTTCCTTTAATTATAAGAGAAACAGAAATGAAGCAGAAGTAAACTAAGTGCTCTTTTAATTTTTCAGTGGGAAAATACCCATTAACCTGAGATTAAGTCGATTTAACATAGGAAATAAATTATATTCCAATTCAACTTATTACTAAGACTTTATATATTCACACTAATCAGTTTCTGTGTTGTTTAAATCTTTTTTCTGATTGTCAAACTATTCAAAGTAAGATTTCTTCTGGTGTTTTATTTTAATATTGTCGTTTTTTAGTCCATCTGACTTACCTTCTTTTTGTTTTTCTCATTTGTCTTATTGAATAGTCAAACTCAGCAGCCTTGCAATGGAGAAAATAAAAAGGAAACGTTGTTTGTGTGCTTTCCTGGCAGTTATCTACAGTTCATTTACATGTTAATAATTTATATGTAAATATAAGGAATTCTTTCTGTAGTTTTGACAGGAGCAGTTAAAAAAGTTCAGACTTGCATAAACTGTGGAAGTCCAAGATAGTTTTTCTTGTTCCTAGATCTTCCACTTAGGGGAGTATATTAGTCAGCCAGAAGGGTGCTGATGCAAAATACCAGTAATCGGTTGGTTTTTATAAAGGGTATTTGGGGTAGAAGCTTACAGTTACCAGGCCGTAAAGCGTAAGTTACTTCCCTCACCAAAGTCAGCTGCCACGTGTTGGAGCAAGATGGCTCTTGACGTCTGCCAGGGTTCAGGCTTCCTGAGTTCCTCTTTTCCCAGGGCTTGTTTCTGTCTGAGCTCAGCTGCCCTGCTCTCTCCACAAGGCCAGCTGTAGACTATCAGGCAACTGGCTCTGTCTCTCTCCCTGGGGCTCGATTCTCTCCAGGCTGGGCTGCTCTGTTCCTAAGTGTGCTTACTTCCCGGGCTCCAGCTCAAAACTCCAGCATCAAAACTCCAGCTCTCATCTCTGCCATGTAGTTTTCTCTATGACTCAATGTCCTACTGATATGGCCCAATCAAAGCCCTAATCATAATTTAATCACATCTAGGTACAGACCAGTTTACAAACATTATTATCTATTTTTGGAATTCATAAACAATGCCAAACTGCTACAGGGAGAAATATTCTTTTATTTTTATTAAATATAAATAAAGTGGTATTTGTTTGCAACAAAAGTGTAAACAAAATATACAAGGGCTGGAAGGAACCAGAGAGGTGATTCAATTCAAATAGCTCTCTAATGCTTGAATCTCCTATATGACATTCCCATCAGTTGGTCACATAGCCAACTTGAGTGCCTTTGATAGAGAACTCATTTCCTCTTGAGACTTTCCGTCCTACCTTTGGACAACTTTGAGTACTAAGAAGCTTTTTTTTGTTTGTTTGGTTACTTTTTAAAAATTGTCTCTATTAACTGTATTAAAAGCTGTTACCAAAATAGCAGTTGTTTAAAACGTTTGTTCAAAGTATATTTTCCTTTTAACGACTACTTACTGATATTAGTTTTTCTTTGTGGAGCCATACAGAACAAGTGTAATTCCTATTAAACATGATGGACTTCAAAATTTCTTTATGGTAGTTGTTATTATTTTCCCTAAATCTCATCATATATATATGATATATATATACCCACACACACACATGTATATACATCCTTAAGTTTCTTTGTATGACATTGTTTTTGAGTTCCCTTTATCGACATTGTTCTCTTGTGAATATATTCCATTTATTCTATAGTTCTCTTAAAGGATGTTCACAATAGAACAAAGTATTCCTGTTATAACTGAACCATTTCAGAATTGTATGGGAGCATGCGTGTCCTCATTCTCACTTCCATATTTCTCTTAGTATAGTCTAAGGCTGTTTTTACGTGGTTAATTCATTGAGTTTAGTGTAAATGAAAATCCTATGTCGTGCTCTCCCATCTTAAACTTGTGCTTGATTTTTTGGAACTGACATTAATCTCTGTTAAATTTTATTAGATAAAATAAATGTATATCCTATCCTTTCTATTTTATGTTGCATGCAAAATTGATAACCTTGTCTTCTTGTACTTTAATCTAAGTCAGTGATGCTATATCTGTTGCTTGGGATAGGGTCATAGTCAGAGGGTGCCTTGAGGTGATCCAGTGGAAACCTCTTTCCAGTTTGACATTAATCTCATTATTCAGTACTGAACCTATTTTTTTTTTATATTCTTAAAAAAAATTTTTTTTAAACATACTTGGATTACATAAATGTTACATTAAAAATGTAGGGTTCCCATATACCCCACTCCCTACCCCTCCCACACTTTCACACATTAACAACATCCTTCATTAGTGTGGTACATTTGTTAAAATTGATGAACACATATTGGAGCATTGCCACTGAGTGTGGATTATAGTTTACATTATAGTTTAAATTCTCTCCTGCACAATTTTATGACTTATGACTAGACATATAATGGCCTGTATCTGTCACTGAAACGTCATTCAGGACATTTCTGATGTCCCAAAAATGCCCCCATATTACACCTATTTTTCCCTCTCACCACCTCAGAACCTCCAGTGGCCACTGCCTCCACATCAATGATAATAGTTCTTCCATTACTAGAATAACAATAAGTCTATAGTAGAATAACAGTAAGTCTACTCTAGTCCATTGTTCATTCCCGAATCCTGAGGTTTCTGGGATGGTGATGCCCACTCTGCCTCTAACTGAGAGGGGGCTTAGAGCCCATGGGGCAGATGGATGGAACTATGTTGCTTGCAGTTGTAGACTCTCTCTATTCCTTGGGATGGTCATTGTCCATCATCATCTCCTTGTAGATGTCTTAGGTGAGTCCAGTGAACTGGAGAGTAGGTATTGCAAGTCTATTGAGATTCAGGGCCCAACCGGCACATGGAAAACCCAAAGATTTAAGTCTCTTGACAAAAACCTATCAATTCTAGTACTAACTCTAGGTTCAAATAGAAGGGGCAGAACATATGAAGGGAAACCACAACTGAATCCAGCCTGTCACACTGGGTAGCATAAATTCCAAAGTAGGGTCCACTGGCAGGGCGCCAAACTCCTGAGCTGTTAGCCCTGCCTATAATGTCTGGATGTCTCCAGAGCCCTTAGGAGCCCGCTATTTGAGACAGTATTTACTGTGGCAGTCAGTGAGATCCTGCTGAGATGTGCATAAGTGTAACCTCTGGAATGACCTCCTGACTCACTTTGAAGTCTCTTAGCCATATAAACTCACTTGTCTTTACCCTTTCCCCCTTTTGGTCAAGGTCTTTTTCCAGTACTCTGCCAATTTTATTTATAAGTTTTCTGAGTACCCAGGATATAATATCCTCAGAGTAGAATACAGCTCGTTTAATGTAGATAGGTGCTTTTGTAATTTATGCATTTAGTTCCTCTTAATACTATTTATTTTTCACCCTTTGGTTCAAAGATCATTGTCTTTGGCAGAGAAGAAGAAAGTAAAACAAGTTTAGGAATTCTGTGTTCTCTTAGAAATCAATGAATCAACATCTCCTTCCTTCATCTTCTTGCTCTAAATATAACCTGAAATCGTATTTTGAGTCCTTAGTTCTCTTTGGGAGCCTCTACTTTCTTTGAATTTTAGGCTTTTCCTCCTCCTATGTTTGTCTTTGGTTACATGATCTTTCCATCGTTTGAATATGTAATTTTTTTTTCTTCCAAGTTTTCTTTATTCCAACAACAAATGAGCTTTTTTTAAAAAGATTTATTTTATTTATTATCCCCCCTTGTTGCTTGTGCTTGCTGTGTCCATTTGCTGTGAGTTTTTCTGTGTCTGCTTGTCTCCCTTTGTTGCATCATCTTGCTGCGTCAGCTTACTGCGCTGGCCGGCTTGCCTTCACCAGGAGGCCCTGGGAATCGAACCCAGGGCCTCCAATATGGTAAATAGGAGCCCAAACACTTGAGCCACATCTGCTTCCCCCACATGAGCTTTTAAAAGAGGAGAAAGAAAATTCTTTTGGAAAGAATTTGGCAAAATATATAAAAAGTTTTAATATGTTTATATCCTTTAAACCAAAATTTCAACTTCTGGGAGTCTGCCCTAAAGAAATAATATTAAATACATAAAACTCTTATGTATAAGGATGTTCACCATAATATTATAATATTGAAATACTGTAAATAAATGAAATCTTGAAGAATAGGGAAGTGATTAAGTAAATTATATATCTGTATATGGGCCACTTTGCATAATACTAAATTATACCTTATTGAATTTTCTTCTAAATCTAATGATTAAGACTATTAAAAAAAAAAAAACCAGCAGCAAACATTATATTAAGAGATGAAAAACCTTATTTCCATTAAATCAGTTTCAAGTCAGGAATGCCCACTATCAGTGCTATTCTTTGACATTGTTTTGGAGGTTATGGCTGATGCAGTAAGAAGAGAAAATGAAATAAGTATGGATATTAAAGTATCTTTTTTTTTTGCAAATAGTATAATTGTATAGCTAGAAAAACCAAAGACTCTACTAAGACATTTATAATTAGTTAGATAATTTACTAAGTTGTCTAAAAACACACATATATATGATTGCTGGCTGGATACACAGCCTACCAGTCAGATCCAGGGAAATAGCTAGATCTCTGCTCTTAGGTCCTGAAAATACAGTAGGAGCAATTTTAGTTGTTCCAGCCCAGAATCTTGTCCACAGCCTCACTGAAAGAATGGGATTGAGCATGGGTTTTAAAATTGGTAGCTTCTCTCTAAACTAGCAATAATCAGTTGTAAGTTAAAATTTAGAAATATCTTATTTTTAAAGATAAAATCTCTAAAATACTCAAAGACAAACTTAACAAGAAAGGAGAGGACACGTGGGGAAAGCCACAAAATTTATTTAGGGCATAAAATAAAACCTGAATAAAATGTTCTATTTTTAAGTCATAAAAAAAGGTAAGAATAATAAGCCCATTTTTATAAAAGTGAAAGAAGCCCCTGATATGAGTACATATGTATGTATAAATGTCAGGGAAGAAGAATACAAAACACCCATTACCTGGACAAGGGATAAGATGTGCTTGTGGATATGGAAAGGTAAGAATTGGCTTTTTAAAATATACCTTAGTGGTGTTAGGCTTGTCACAAGCATGATTTGCTTTTTGCCATGGATGATTTTCTAGAAGGTATACATTTTAAAAATTTACCAAGAAACAAAAACTCTGAACATACAGATAGTTGTGGAAGAAATTTGAAAGGTTGTTGAAGACTTATCACTAAAAACAGGCACCACCAGGCACAGGAAGTTTTTGGCTAAATTCTATCTATTCTTTACATTACACATAATTCCTTTCTTAATCGGACTCTTTTGATCTATAGAAAGAGATGAAAAAGGCCCTAATTAATTTTTAATTAGCATAACCTTAATACCAAAACATAATGATAGCAAGCATACACATAAAACATTATAGAACAATTTTACTTATGGCTTAAAAATGCAAACATTTAAAAAAAATAGTAAATTAAATCCCAGAGTACATTTTGAAAGGACACAACATGATCAAGGTTTATTCTAGGAGTGCAAAGATGGTTTAATATAAGAAAACTATCAATATTTGACAAAATTCATCTTCTTTTCCTAATAAAAAATTAAGTAAAATAGGAATAGAATAATTTTAAAAACTTTTTGTTGTGGTATCCTATGCACCATAAAAATTTCCCATTTTAACCACCTTTAGGTGTACAATTCAGTGGATTTAATTATATTCACTGTGTTGTGCTACCATTACCACCATCCATTACTGAAACTTTTTCATCACTCCAAATGGAAACTGCATCCATTAAGCAATAACTCCCCAAGAGTAATTTTTTCTAATATGGTGAGATGTTTATGATACGATCTTAAGGAAAAAAAAAAGATGCAAAATGGTTTATACAGTATGATTATACCTAAGTGCTACACCTAGCTTTTCCTTCTCTGGTATGTGTGCGTATATCCATTCACAAACCTTTTTTTTTTTTTTTTTAATAATTAAAAAAAATTTTTATTCCACTCCCTACCTCGTCGTTTGTGGTTGCTGTCTGCTCTGTGTCCATTTGCTGTGTGCTCTCTGTGTCTGCTCATCTTCTCTTTAGGAGGCACCGTGAACCGAACTTGGGACCTCCCATGTGGGAGAGAGGCACTCAATTGCTTGAGCCACCTCAGCTTCCTGGTTTGTTGTGTCTCTCATTGTCTTTACTCTTTGTGTCTCTTTGTTGTGTCATCTTCTGCGTCAGCTCACTGTGCCTGCCCGTTGCGCCAGCTCTCCTTCTCTAGGAGGCACCAGAAACTGAACATGGGACCTCCCATGTGGTAGGCTGAAGCTCAGTCGCTTGAGCCACATCCACTTCCTGATTCACAAACCTTTATAGAGCTAGATACTCTCCCAGCTGCTTATACTACTTGACTGCGATGGTACCTACATTTATTTATTTATTTAGTAATTTTTTTAAAAGATACTTAGATTACATAAATGTTACACAAAAGTATAGGGATTCCCATACGCCCCACCTCCCACACCTCCCACAACCTCCCACATAAACATCCTTCATTAGTGTGGCACATTCATTGCAATTGATAAACACATCCTGGGGTTTTGCCATTAAGCATGGGCCATAGTTCACCATAGTGGCAGTTGACTCTGCCACACAGTTCTGCATGTTATATGATGATATAAAATGGCCTATACCCCCCATTTTTGCCATTTTTGTGTCCATTTGCTGGGCAACTCTCTGTGTTCATTTCCTGCCCTCTCTTCTCATCCTTCTCCTCTTGTCTTCACTGGGATTCGATCCATGGAACCTCCGATGTGGAAGAGAGGCATCCTGCCTGTGCTACCTTAGTTCCTGGTTTTTCAGCGCTTCTCGTCTTGGCTCTCCCTTGTGTTACTCTTCTGTTATGTCATCATCTTGCTGTGTGGCTCGTGGGGCCTGATGGCACACCTGCGCACAGGGCCTGATGGTGCATCCACGCCCGAGACTTGGGAGGCTCACCTGCTTGCCAGGCCTGGCGGCGCACCCACGCGCGGGGCCTGGGGGGGCTCATCCATTTGTGGGGCCTGACGGCGTACCTGTGCACGGAGCCTGGTGGCCCATGCGCCTTCTATATTTTTCTTTTTTTAATTTTTACTGGGAGGTCCCAGGGATCGAACCCAGGTCCCTCCGTTTGGAAGACAGATGCCCAACTGTTTGAGCCTCATCCGTCCCCCTGCTATATGTCTTAAGGTTGACCAAAGATACCTAGAGTTACAGTCTTTTCCCATACAGGATGGTCATATAATAAATCAGTCTTAGTTTATCACCAGCATTCTAAAAACCAGACCTAGGGAGAAAAACTAGGTCTGGGGATACATGCGTGGTTTCTAATACAGCGAATGTTTAGCCTACCCTGATTATCACAGAATCAAGTCAGTGAGAATATTCGCAGATACTTAAAACTTTAACAGTAACTGAATTGACTATCAAAAAATCATTTTTACTCTGCATTTACAAATTTCTTTTAGAAGAATTGATTTGACTTTGAAGCAAAAGTGTTCAGTTAGAACTCAGGGCAAGATGGCAGCAGAGTAGGGAGCTCCAAGAGTCAAGTTGTCCTGTGGTACAGTTAGTAATCAGCCAGAGCTATCTAAATCACCTTTCTGGGGGGCCCAAGAAACCAGAAGAGCATCCTACAACAGCCTTTGAAGAATGGAAGGAGGAGACTGCCTATCTGCTATGAAGATTCATGAGTAGAGCACTCCACACCCTGGAGGCTGTTGCCCATCTCTCCATTGGCAAGGCAAGATGCCTCGGGAGCTATTCCTTTGTTGGAGTTGGAAACTCCATTTCCCAAAAATGGGGGAGAAAGAGATGGTTGGGTGTTGACTTCGGCTACTGCTTAGTAAATTCAACTGGCTAAAGTCCAGTCCTAAGAACAGCTAAAGTTGGAACCTGTCCAAGTCAGAGAGAGTCTGGTAGCCTCTATTTTAACTCCAGCCCTGGCATGAGGGGAAGCGGGACTGATTGAAAATCACAGTGATGGTAGGGACCAGCTTCTTTCCACCCAGGTCAGATTGCTGCCCTGGCCTGGGGTCCAGCCCTGCCTCAGCAGGGAGGAAGCTGGGGGGACCTGCACCAGTCTCTCTGGGCAACTATAGTGGCTTTTGGTCCACATGGACTAGATTGTTGGACACAACTGTGGCTTCATCCCCACAGTGCTCTCTCGACCTCTCTGGACAACTGCAGCTGCTTTGGACCCACACGAACTAGACTGTTTCACATGCTTGTGGCTCCATCGTCAACCCTGACAGGGCAGGAGGAGGGACAGTACTCTCTCAACCTCTCTGGGCAACTGCAGTCACTTTTGCCCTGCATGGACTAGATTGTTGGGCACATCTGTGGCTCCATCTCCACCCCAGGTAGGGGAGGAGGGGGGCCAGTGCTTTGTCAGTGTATCTGGGCAACTACAGATGCTTGTGGCCTGGATGGCTTGGATTACTGTATATATCAATAAAAGGGGCAATTCTCCTGGAAGAAATAATCATAAATGTGCATGTACCTAACCAGGGTGCCCCAAAATACATGAGGCAAACACTGACAAAACTGAAGGGAGAAATAGATACCTCTACAATAATTGTTGGGGACTTCAATACAGCTCTCCTCATTGGATAGAGGATCAATAAAGAAACAAAGCTTGAATAATATGATAAATGAACTAAACCTAGTAGACACATACAGAACATTGCACTCTAAAACAGCAGGATATACATTCACCAGTGCTCATGGATCGTTCTTCAGGATAGACCATATGTTGGATCACAAAAGAGATGTAAAGAAATTTTAAAAAATTGAAATTATACAAAGCACTTTGATTATAATGGACTGAAGCTGGAAATCAACAATAGGCAGAAAAAGGGAAAATTCACAAATATATGGATATTAAACAGCACCCTCTTAAGTAATCAGTGGGTCAAAGAAGAAATTGCAAGAGAAATCAGTAAATATCTCGAGGTGAATGAAAACGAGACTCCAACATACCAAAACCTATAGGATGCAGTGAAGGCAGTGCTGAGAGGGAAATTTATAGCCTTCAATGCTTATATTAAAAAAGAAGAAAGACCGTAAATCAATGACCTGATTACATGGCTGGAGGAACTAGAAAAAGAACAACAAACTATTCCAAAGCAAGCAGAAGGAGCGAAATAACAAAGATTATAGCAGAAATGAAATTGAGAACAAAAAAACAATAGAATTAACAAAGCCAAAAGTTGTTTCTTCGAGAAGATCAACACAATTGACAAACCCTTAGCTAGACTGACAGAGAGAAGATGCAAATAAATCAGAAATGAAAACAGGAACATTACTGCTGACCCTACAGAAATAAAAAGTATCATAAGAGGATATAATGAACAACTGTATGCCAACAAACTAGACAATGTAGATGAAATGGACAAATTCTTAGGAACATATGAACAACCTACACTGTCCCTGAAAGAAATTGAAGACTTCAAACCAATCACAAGGAAAGAAATTGAAAACTATCGAAAACCTCCACAAAATGAAAAGCCCAGTTGGCTTCACAGGTGAATTCTACCAAGCATTCCAAGAAGATTTAGGATGAAAAGATTCTTAACTCAAACTTTTCCAAAAAATTGTATAGGAGGGTACACTACCAAACTCATTCTATGAAGCCATCATCACCCTAATACCAAAATCAGATAAATATATTATGGAAAAAGAAAATTATGGATCCATTTCCCTAATGAATATAGATGCAAAAATCCTCAGCAAAATACTCACTAATTGAATCCAACAACACATTAAAATAATTATTCATTATAATCAAGTGGGCTTTGTTCCAAACATGCAAGGGTAGTTCAACATAAGAACATCAATCAATGTAATTCATCACATTAATAAATTGAAGAAGAAAAATCACTTGATCATCTTAATTGTTGGAGAAAAGGCATTTGACAAAATCCAGCATCCTTTCTTGATAAAAACACTTAGGTAAATAGAAATAGAAGGAAACTTTCTCAACATGATAAAGGGCATAGATGAAAAAAACACAGCTAACATTGAACTCAAGTGAAAGACTGAAAGCTTTCCCATTGAGACTGGGAACAAGACAAGCATACCCACTGTTACCAGTTTTGTTCAATATAGTGCCAGAGGTTCTAGGTAGAGCAATCAGGCAAGAAAAAGAAATAAAAGGCATCCAAATTGGAAATGAAGAAGTAAAACTTTCTTATTTGCCAATCATATCCTATACCTAGAAAATCCTGAAAAATCTACAGTAAAGCTGCTGGAGCTAATAATTTCAGCAGAGGCAGAATACAAGATTATTATGCAAAAATCTGTAGCGTTTCTATACAATAGTAATGAGCAGTGTTAGGAGGAAATCAGGAAAAATTTCCATTTACAATAGCAACTAAAAGAATCAAATATTTAGGAATAAACTTAACCAAGGACGTAAAGGCCCTGTATTCAGAAAACTATAATGCATTGCTAAAAGAAATCAAAGAAGACTTAATTAAATGGAAGGACATTCTGTGTTCGTGGGTTGAAATAGTAAATATCATTAAAATGTCAACTCTATCCAACTTGATTTATGGATTCAATGTAATCCCAATAAAAATTCCAACAGTCTTTTTTTGTAGAAATGGAAAAGCTAATTGTCAAATTTATATGGAAGGGTAAGGGGCCCCTAATAGCCAAAAACAGCTTAAAAAGGAAGAACGAGGTTGCAGGACTTTCACTTCTAGACTTTAAATCATATTACCTAGCTACAGTGGTAAAAACAGCATGGTGCTGGCATTAAGATAGACATATAGACCAATGGAACAAAATTGATTGTTCAGAAACAGATCCTCATATCTATGGTCAAGTGATTTTTGACAAGGCTGTTAAACCCACCCAGGTGGGGCAGAACAGTCTATGTAATAAATGGTCCTGGGAGACCTTGAAAGAGGACCCCTATCTCATAAAACAAAAATTAACTGAAAATGGGTCCAAGACTTACATATAAAAGCTAGAACCATAAAATTTCTAGAAGAAAATGTAGGGATATATCTTCAGTACTTGTTGGTAGGTGTTGGTTTCTTAAACCTTACACCCGAAGCACGAGCAACGAAATTAAAAAGGGATAAATGAGGCCTCCTCAAACTTAACCACTTTTGTGCTTCAAAGGACTGTGTCAAGAAGGTGAAAAAGCAGCCTACTCAATGGAAGAAAATATTTGGAAACCACATATCCAATAAGGGTTTGATTTCCATGCTATGTTAAGAGATCATACAACTCAACGATAAAAGAGCAAGCAATCGAATTGAAAAATGAGCAAAAAGACTTAGACATTTTTCCAAAGAGGAAATACAAATGACGAAAAAGCACATGAAACAATGTTCAATATCACTATCTGTTAGGGAAATGCAAATCAAAACTTCAGTGAGATAATCTCACACCTCATAGAATGGCCATTATTCAAGAAACAGAAAACTTTAAGTGCTGGAGAGGATGTGGAGAAATAGGAACACTTCTTCACTGTTGGTGGGAATGTAGAATGCTGCAGCCTCTGTGGAAAACACTTTGGCAGTTCCTCAGGAAGCTAAATGTGGAGCTGTTGAATTGAGGAACGGATGTAGCTCAAGTAGTTGAGTGCCTGCTTCCCATGTATAAGGTCTTGGTTTGGTGCCTCCTGAAAAACAAACGAGGAAACCAACTCTCATTGGGGAGTGGATGTGGCTCAGTGGTTGAGCACCTGCTTCCCATGTACGAGGTTCTAGGTTCAATCCCTGATACCTCCTAAAAACAAAAAGAACTGCCATATGATCCCAAAACCCCTCTACTAGTAATATGTATGTAAGAATTGAAAACAGGCACACAAACAGACATTTGCACACCAATGTTCATAGTGGCATTATTTAGAATTGCCAAAAGATGGAAAAAACCCAGGTGTTTATCAACCAATGAATGGATAAACAGAATTTGGTATATAAATGTGATTGAATACCATGCCGCTGTAAGGAGAAATGAAACTGAGACACATATGATGACATGGATGAACCTTGAAGACATTATGCTAAGTGAAATAAGCCTGACATAAAAGGACAAATATTGTATGGTCTCACAAATGTGAACTAAATTTCAAGAATAAACTATATCATAGAGTTAAAACCTAGAGTCTAGGTTACTAGGAGATAGGATGAGGACTGAGAAGTGGTAGTGATGCTTAATGTATATAGAATTTTTAATTAGCGTGACTGTAAAAGTATGGAAATGGATAGAGTTGATGGTATATTATAGTGAGTATAACTAACATAGCTGGCTTATAAATATGACTGTGGCTGAAAGGGGTAGTCTAGGGACATAAATGTCAATTAAAAGAAAGCTAGAGAGTAATCTAGGGACTGAATAACATAGTGAACCCGGTAGTGGATGAGGATTGTGGTTAGTAGTACAAATACAACAATGTTTTTCTATGAACTAGAACAAATGCATATCACTATTACAAGGTAAGAATACGTGGATGCATGGGAAAATACAATTAAAGTAACTTATGAACTGTAGTTAACAGTAATATTGTAATATTCTTGCATCAGTTTCAAAAAAGGTGCTATATCAGTGCTAAGGGTCAATAATGGGGTGTATGGGATTTTTCTTTTGAACTAAGGAAAACATTAAAAAATTTACTGAGGCGATGACTAAACAACACTGATGAAAGTGAGAGTCACTGAGTATACACTTTGGATGGATTGTACAATGCATGGGACTGTAACATAGTGAACCCCATTGTGGATGATAGACTGTGGTTAACAGTAAAATATGAGAGTGTTCTCTCATGACCTATAGTAAATGTACAGTACTAATACATAGTGTTAAAGGGGGGTGTATGGAAAAATACAGAAAATGTAAGTCTGGCCCATAATTAGTAGTTTTGTTTTTTTTTTTTCCTTTTTTACTGGGAGGTCCCGGGGATCGCATCCAGGTCCCTCCATATGGGAGACAGATGCCCAACCATTTGAGCCACATCCGTCCCCAGTAGTATTTTTTTAATGGGTATTTTAAGTTTTTTTTTTTTTTTAATTTATTGAAGTATATCACTCATACATAAACATACATAAACAATAAGTATATAGTAATAGTTGTGAACTTACAAAATAAACATATATAACATCATACAAGGCTCTCACCTCATCCTACCACCAATACCTTGCATTGCTGTGAAACATTTTTAACTAATAATTAAGAGCATCCTCAAAATATTACTACTAACCAAAGTATCTTACATTTGGTGTATTTTCCCCCAACCCACCCTATTATTATTTTTTTATATCATTTATACATGAACATATATAAACAATAAGTATATAGTAAAAGTTGTGAACTTACAAAGCGCACATGCATAATAGCATCATACAGGGGTCCCATACATCAACCCACCACCAACACCTGGCATTGTGAGTCATTTGTTACAAATTATGAAAGATTGTCATCTAATTCTTACTACTAACTATAGTCCATAGCTTACATTTGGTGTATTTTTCCCCCAACCCACCCTATTATTATTATTTTTACATATATTTTTGCTACAGAAGTTGTGAACTTAAAAAACAATCATGCACATGTGCAGAATTCCCATACAACAGCCCTCTATCAACACACCACACTGTGGTGGAACATTTGTTACAGATTATGAGATAATATCATCAAGACTATTATCACTAACCATGGTCCATAGCGTACATTTGGCACACTTTTTCCATACTCCCCCATTATCAACACAGTACATCTTTGGCATGGATGCATGAATATACAGTATTGCTGTTAACCACAGTCCATAGGTCCCTCCACTTGTAATTTTCCCATGCTTCTCCACATTCCCACCACCCTGCAATAGTGACGTACATCTGTTCTAGCTCACAAAGGGCACTCTTGAATCTGTACCATCAACTACGATTCTCATCAACCTCTGGGTTTACTGTGTTATTCAGTCCCTAGATTATTCTCTAGTTCGCTTTCAGTTGACATTTACATTCCTAGACTACCCTATCCAGCAACATTCCCATTTATAAACCATCTGTTACTCACCATAATGTGTTACCATCAACTCTAACCATTTCCACACTTTTACAGTAAAGTTAATTAAAACTTCTACATACATTAAGCATTAGTAGTCTATCTCAGTACTCCTCTTATCTCCTTTAAGAATTCACCACCTACCACAGGTCTTGAAGATGTTTTCTTAGATTTTCTTCTAGAAGCTTTATGGTTCTTGCTTTTTGTATTTAGGTTTTTTATCCATTTTGAGTTAATTTTTTGTATAAGGTGTGAGATAGGTGTCCTCTTTCTTTCTTTTGGCTTTGCATATCCAGTTCTCCCAGCACCATTTGTTGAATGGACTATTGTGCCCAAACTGGGTGGGTTTGACAGACTTGTCAAAAATCACTTGACCATAAATGTGAGGGTCTGTTTCTGAACCATCAGTTCAGTTCCATTGGTCTATGTGTCTGTCTTTATGCCAGTACCATGCTGTTTTTACGACTGTAGCTAGATAATATGATTTAAAGTCTGGAAGTGAGAGTCCTCCAACTTTGCTTTTCCTTTTTAAGATGTTTCTGGCTTTTCAGGACCCCTTACCCTTCCAAATATATTTGATAATCGTGTGTTTTCCATTTATTTAAAAAAATGCTGGTGGAATTTTTATTGGGATTGCATCAACTGTATATCAGTTTGGGTGGAATTGACGTCTTAATAATATTTAGTCTTCCAATCTGTCAGCATGGAATGTTCTACCATTTATTTACGTCTTTTTAAATTTCTTTTAACAGTGCATTGTAGTTTTCTGGATACAAGTGCTTTACATCATTGGTTAAGTTTATTCCTAAATATTTGATTCTTTTAATCACTATTGTAAATGGAATTTTTTTCCTGACTTCCTTCTCAGATTGTACATTACTAGTGTTTTTTTAGTCTATATCATCTAAGTATAGCTACTTTGGCTTTTTTTTTTTTTT
>JAQZBX010032063.1:0-26041 GCA_029593785.1 Cabassous unicinctus | reverse complement strand
GGACCAGCATTCCATGTAATAATTTCAATGTAGAAACAGCATGGTTTAAAAATGGAAAAGACCAATTTGTTTTGTCTTTCTTAGCAATCCAGGAACACCACCTTTGGTGATAATTTTCATTTGCTGAAGCAGGGTAAAAAAGGACCTGAGAAACAAATGAGAACATTCACATAGCAATAGTTGCTCATCTCTTATTTCTCTATCTATACTTACCACTTAATAATAAGAGCAACTCTTCCTTTTTGCCCAGGACTGTTGTAGATTTTCCACTGAAAGCCCCATGTCTCAGGAAACCTCCCTATTCCAGGGAAACTTGAATGCTTAGTACCCTAGTCCCTAAGTATCTTGACCTTAAATATTATTGGAAGCAGAGCCATTTAGTAAACCTCCAATTATTTAGCTGAGTAAATGGACACTCAAAAATAACAAAATTTTCCTGCCTCCATTGCAGCTATATTTGGCCAACAGGGTGTAAGTGGATATCATGTGAGCCTTCAGGGTAGTGTTTTGAAAATGAGAGATCTTCTTTATCCTTTCCTCTGTTCTTGCTGACCAGATTGTATTGATTGTAGCTGGAGCTCAAGCAGCCACATTAGACCACAAGTTAGAAGCCACATGTTGAAAAAGGAAAACTAACAAGTAGAAGGAATCTAATCCCTCATATTTGTCAGATCATCCTACTAGTCTTATACTGTTTATCTCAGAATTTTTTTTATATCAGAGATATGAGTCCTTTTCTTGTTTAAAAATGTTTTATTCAGTTTTCTGCTCTTTACAGCCAAATATAATCATAACTGAGATAGCATCTATAAGCTGACAACTCCCAAGTTTATAACTTTAGTCCCAATCTGTCTCCTGAACTCAAATTCATGTATCCAAAGTACTTATTCTACATCTCCACTTAGATATCTAAAGGGCATTTTGAACTTAACAGATCTAAAATGAAACTCCAAATTCTACTCTCTACCAACCTGCTTCTCCCATTTCCATCTTAGTGAATAACAGATCCATTCTTTCCATTACCCATGCTGAAACCTTGAAATCATACCTTACTCTTTCTTCTCTTTCTCCCATACACTCATCCAGTCCATCTGAAAATTTTGGCAGTTCTGCCTTCAGAAGCTGATACACCTCCACTCCCACCATGCCCATCCAAGAAGGACAATTAATTGCCACCTAATTGTTTGCAATAACCTCTACATTGAAACCCTTATCAGTTTTTCTCCTAACAATATCCAGTTGTCTGCTTTAAAGAGTACGTATCAAATAACACTGCTCTTCTGGTCAAAACTCTCCAATTATTTCCTGGACACTAAGAGCAAATCTCAAATTTCTAAATATAGCCTCCAAGGTCCTAAATGATCTCACCTCTCCTTATCTCACTGGTCTCAGCTCTGACCCTTTTCCTGTCACTATGCTCCAGCTACACACACACACATTACTTTATATCATCCATATATATTTACACGCCCTGTAAACAGTAGCTATCCTACTTATCAGAAAGGCCTTTTTCTGACAATCCTGTACAAAATGGCCACCCCATAATATCTCCTTAGCTGCTTTATTTGCTTTATTTTTTTCATAGCACTGACTAGTTGACATATTACTTATTGTTTGGTTTCCTTCCTGTATTTTCCCAATAAGTTGTAAACCTCATAAATGCAGGGACGCTGTATATTTTATTAGTTATTGTGTCCCCAAGGCCCCAAAGAGTACTGGGATATAAGTGCTTTTAAATATTTACTTCATGAGTAAATAAAATGGTACACTTAGTATATCTTAACCTCTGCAAAAAGTCTTGAAAAAGAATAAAAGAGGACTTCCAAGGAGGATATCCATTGGGATGTCTTTATTGAATTATTTTTTATGATTTAGGATCTGAGTTCTAAGGGATCTCATGGGCAAGAGTGTAAGCCTAAGGTTAGACCAGGACAAGGGAGAGGAATTTCTAAGAGTCAAAAATAAGAGATGCCTAAACCCAAACGAGTGAGAAACTGAAGATCCCCTGTCAAAACAGAAGATAAGTTCCAAGTTTTTCTAAACAAAAGATAAGGCATGGGGCTGTATAACAGTGAATCCTGTGATGGAAGATGGACTATTTGTTAACAGAACAAATATGAGAAAGTTCTCTCATGAACTATATAATAAATAGATAACACTAATACTAATAAAAGGATGGGTTGGGAAAAATACTCCAAATATAAGATATGGAGAGTAGTTAATAGTAATATTTTGACAGTGCTCTTTCATAATTTGCAAAAAATGTTTCACAACAATGCAAGGTGTTGGTGGTGGGGCCATGTATGGGTGCCCTGTATGTTATGCATGCTTTTTTGTAAGTTCAACTTTTACTATACACTTATTATTTATGTATATTCACGTATGAATGATTTGCTTGAATAAAAATTAATTTAAAAAAGAAGATAATAGAAAAGAAATACTAAATCCAGAACTTGTAGCAAAAACTTTGAAAACTAGGGTAATGAATACATAAGCCAGCATGTTGCCAGTTAATGGAGAAGTTTAATTCCAATGCCAAAAAAAACATGCATCTGATGTTTAAAGCTTGTGGTCAGGAGCTGGAATCAGAAGTAGATGAACCTGCCAATTAAAAAAAAAAAAAAGGCTGGGACTCATGGACCAAAACAAACAAACAAAAAGCTAGTAATATGTATGTGGGAGCTCTCTGCTGCTGATTTCAGGCTTAAGGGATGCAAGCATATTCTGCAGCTGAAAAAAAATCACATCTAGTTTGTACACTCCCATTTTAGACCCCTCTTTAGATTCAACAACCTTTCATTTTATTTACTATCATTTATATTTTTTAGTATCTAATCCAATCATTTTCAATGTTGGCTGTGCACCAGAATTACCTATGCAGTTTTATGAAAATACAGATGGTGAAGCTGGTCACCTGGAGAATCTGATTTACTTAGGATGTTTAGAGTAGACCACAGGCACATGTTTAGTTATTTGTGTTTGTTCCAGTGGTCAATCTACTGGTCAGTCACGTTAAAGAACTGCTGGCCTAATTTATGCAGAGCTAGAATATGTGATATAAATGCTACCTCTGGATGCTGAGATTAGAGCTGTTATTATTTTATTCTTAACGCTTCTCTGCATTTTTTAAATGTTCACTGATGAAGATATGATTTGAGATTTTATAATAGAATAAAACAAATGTTATCTTTTAAATGCATTGGTTTGAATTATTTTTGTGTTACCCCTTTAATTTGTAGCTGAACCAGAGAAATTATTAACCAATATGTCTAATGAGAGAGAGAGAAACCAAAAACAGCGTATTATATATATCAATGTAGTCATATAGTATATGAAAGCAGTCATCTGATATAGGTTACACTGTAGCCTTAATGTCAAATTCAGCTAATGAATAATATGGTTTAACTATGTAAACTCACTCATGTAATCCACAGCATGTAACATTACACTGTTGCCTATTAATGAAAATTGTATTTAGTCACCAAAGCAAATTCCTGTTTTTTACTCCCTAACATGTTTCTGATTTTTTTCTGTTCTCTAAGGAGCTCCTGTTTTTTCTTCTTACCTTATCTGAAACTCATAAGCAATTCAAGGTTTGGAAAAGCCTGGAAACCAAGGAGTGCAATGAAAGTGGGTAAAAACAGAAACTCTGAGCTCACTCCTTCTTCTTCTCTTCTTCTTCTTCACTCTTCTGATGCCCACTTTGCAGACTGCACTTTTCCAGTGAGCTCAGCCAGTGGTATCCCTATCCCCACCTCTCTTTGTCTAAATCTAATAAAAATCCTTGCCTCTTTGTTTAAGGAGGCAGATTTGAGACTTTGTCTCTTAGCTCCATCGGCTTCTTAGTAAACTTTTCCCCTGAATGATCAATCTTGATGTAGAATTCAATTCTCTGCATACGGCAAGAACCCAGAGAGCATACGGGGTTTCCCTTCTCTAACACCACTCGAGTATTATTTTAAAAACATGTTGGCTATTAGCTACCCTGGACTCCATTTGAAGACTCCAAAATTCTTGTTTGTTTTATTTTTGTTTTTCAATTAAAAACTTAGTTTACAGAAACATTTTAAAGGATTAATTAAAGATAGCCAAAATGTATTAAAAAAGAAGAACGAAGTTGAAGGACTCTCACTTCCTGACTTTAAAGCATATTACTTAGCTACAATGGTAAAAACAGCATGGTTACTGGCATAAAGACAGACAGATTGACCAATGGAACAGAATCAAGAACTCAGAAATAGAACCTCACATCTACAGTCAAGTGATTTTTAACCAGGCTGTTAAGTCCATCCAGCTGGACCAGAATAGTCTATTCCACAAATGGTGCTGGGTGATCTGGATAGCCATATCCAAAAGAAAGAAAGAGAATCCCTATCTCACAGCTTATACAAAAATTATCTCAAAATGGATCAAGGACCTAAATATATCTTGTCATAACTTAATAAATTGTGCAGGACAGAGTATAAGCTACAATGTAAACTATAATCCATGCATAGTGGCAATGCTCCAAAATGTGTTCATCAATTGTAACAAATATACCACACTAATGAAGGATGTTGTTAATGTGGGAAAATGTGGAAGGGCTTTGGAGCGAGGCATATTGGAATCCCCTATTTTTTTTTTCATGTAACATTTATGTAAGCTAAGTATCTTTTTAAAAAATTTAAAAATATATTTTAAAAAAAGCAAAAAACCATATGATTAATTGGTGGAGGCATGATGTATGGGACCCATGTATGATATTATGCATGTTTATTTTGTAAGTTCACATCTACTATACATTTAATGTTTATGTATGTTCATATATGAATGATATACTTCAATAAAAAATATATTTTTAAAAATGGGCAAAAGACTTAAAAAGACAATTGTCCATAGAAAATACATAAATGGCAAAGAAACACATGAAAAAATGTTCAACATCACTAGCAATTAGGGAAATGCAAATCAAAACTACAATGAGATATCATTTCACACCTATTACTGACCACTATTACAAAGTCGGAAAACTGTAAATGTTGGAGAATATATCATTGTATAGCCACTGTGGAAGACTATTTGGCAGTTCCTAAGGAAGTTGAATATAGACTTGCCATCCGTTGGATGGATTTATGCTTTATTAATACATACCAATAAAATTGATTTGTTAAAATAAAACCACAATAAGATATCATTTCATACCCACTAGAATGGCCATTATTTTAAAAATGGACTTCCAGAAACCATAATCAGGGCAGACAGGTCAGGAATTTGGCACCCTGTCAGTGGGCCTTACTTTGGAATTTATGCTCTCCAGAGTTAGACGCATTTATAGCTTCTCTACACATGGCTCTTCTGCCCCTTTTATTTGAACCTATAATTAGCACTATGCTTGATAAATATATGTCCCAGAGACTTAAATCTTTGGTCCATCCATGTGCCAGTTGAGCCCTAAATTTCAGCCAAGTTGCAACACCTACTCTCCAGTTCATTGGACTCACCCAGGACAATTAACAAGGAGATGATGATGGACAACGCCCATTCCAAGGAACAGAAAGTGTCTGTAACCGCAAGCAAGATAGTTCCATCCAGCTGCCCCATGGAATCTAAGTCCCCTCTCAATCAGAAGCAGAGTGGCCATCACCATCCCAAAATCGTCAAGATCGTCATAAACAATGGACTAAAGTAGACTTATTATTATCCTATTATAGACTTCTTATTATTCTAACAATGGAAGAACTCTTATCATTGATGTAAAGGCAGTGGCCACCAGACATTCTGATGGATGGGAGAGGGAAGAATAGGTGTAATATGGGGGCATTTTTGGGACATTGGATTTGTCCTGCATGACACTGCAGCAATGGATACAGGCCATTGTATATTTTGTCATAACTTACAAAATTGTGTGGAACAAAGAGTAAACTATAATGCAAACTGTCAGCCATGGTTAGTAGCAATGCATCAATATGTGTTCATCAATTGTAACAAATGTATCACACTAATGAAGGCTGTTGTTAATGTGGGAAAGTGTCGGAGGGGGAGGGAGTGAGACATATGGGAATCTCTTATATTTTTTATGTAACATTTATGTAATCTAAAGCTTCTTAAAAATAAAAAAATTATTTTAAAAAGTGGAAAATAACAAGTGTTGGAGAGGATGTGGAAAAACAGTAACCCTCGTGCATTGCTGGTGGACATATAAAATGGTACAGTCACTGTGGAAAACAACTTGGGGGTTGCTCAGAGAGTTAAGTATAGAATTATCATCCGATCTAGCAATCCCACTTCTAGGTATATGCTCAAAAGAATTGAAAGCAGGGAGTCAGACAGATATTTGCACACCAATGTTCATAGCGCCATTATTCACAATTGCCAAAAGATGGAAGCAACCCAAAGTGTCCATCAGCAGATGAATGGATTAACAAAATGTGGTACAGACATACAATAAGATATTATTCAGCCATTAAAAGGAGTGAAGTTCTGATACATGCCACAATATGAATGAACCCTGAAAACATTATGCTAAGTGGAAGAAGCCAAAACAAAAGGACAAATATTGTATGATCTCACTGATATGAAATAATTAGAATAAGCAAATTCATAGAGTCCAAAACTAGAATAAAGGTATCCAGAGTCTTGGGTGGGAGTAGGGAATGGACAGTTAATGCTTAATTAGTACAGAATTTCTGTTTAGGTTGATAGAAAAGTTTTGATAATGTATGGAATGATGGTAACACGACATTGTGAATGTATTTAACACTACTAAACTGTATATTTGAATGTGATTTAAAAAAGGTGGGGTAGGGAGAAAATTTAGTTGTATGTTCCTAGAAAAAAAAGTTTTAAAAATCATAGGACTGTATAACACAAAGAGTAAGCCATAAGATAAACTATGGACTCTAGTTAATAGTATGATTAAAATCGTATTATTTCATCTATTGTAACAAAGGAACCACACTAATGCAAAGTGTTCATAATAGTGAAAACTGTGGGGGAGAGCTTTTATGGGAAGAACACATTATTTTCTGTATGATTTTTCTGTAAATCTACTTCTCTTAAATAAATAAATAAATAAATAAATAAATAAATAAATAAATAAAAAGATAGCCCTCTTGAAAACATTATATTAAAAAAATATATCTCCCATAAAATACTAAAACACTTGTCTTTACCAGTGCCTAGGTGTCACTGAAGGGTAACCATTTAGTAGCTATTTGCAATAGGAGTCCACTGCTTAACCTGAAAACATCTTTCCTTTCTGAGCTAAAATGATGGCCCTTACCATGGTCTGTTTACAGGTGTTAAAAGCTCAGTCTCTTTCTCCTGCTCAGGAGCGATGTATACGAAATTCCCTTAAGGCTTGTTGAGTGCTCTGACTTAGGTTTTCGTGTTCAGAAACTGAAATTCTTGGAACTCGTGCCAGGCCAGAAAAAAAAATTGCACGTGGCCCTAATTACCAAGATCTACAAGGAGGCCTTTAGCAAATAGAAAACAAAATTATAAGTAGATTCTGCCCTGCCTCGTTAAAATCTGGCCCATTCGGCAGCTCGGTGGACGCCAGAGGACAGTTGAGTAATGAGTGATTTTACGCGGCTGAGCATGAGGTCCACCTCACGCACTGCAAGCGCTTCAGCAATGCGCAGGCCACGAGCCGCATGATTGCAGGGCCTTAGGAGGACGTGGTGTTCCTCGGTTCACAAGCACACTCAACGCCCACCCAGCTGCCTGCTCCCTTTGCCCACTAACATGCCCCTCGTATGGATCAGAATGACTCAAGGTTCCTGGGATGGTTTCTCTCCCAGTCCCTTTGATTTTCTATTCATCTCGAGTGGGTTCATTTGGCTGGCTGTTTGGCTCATTCAGGAAACAGTCGCTATAGGGGGAAATAGATCTGTGTTTGATAGTAAAGAGATGCAGAGCAGCAGGTGCAGAGAGAGAACATGCTGAGAAGACAAACATTTCTGCCTGGATCTATTCATTGCATACAGTACAACTGCAGAGATGGCTACTCACAGCATGTTAGGGGAGAGGGAAACAATTTTCAGTTCCTAAAACTTTAATGCTAAGGAAGCCAACGATTGGTTAAAAAAAAAAAAATTACTCTAAGGTTATAGTATTGGACCTAATTCCAATATTAATTTTAATTATAGATAAAAACTTTTCAAAGTCCTGGATGAATATTCTAAAATGTTATATTAAAATATGCCATATATATATATGGTGGAGGTGGGGTGGCTATATATATATATATATAAAATCAATATAACACCTTCCACTGATTAGATTATAAGGTCTTTAAAAGTAGAACCTTGGTTTATACATTTTTGAATCACCTATATTGTTTAGCATAGTTTCTTGTGATGTGTGTGCCCTTTTTCAAAAATAATTAAGTTTAAATTTATTCCTCACCACAAAACTTTTTGGCAGATTTGTGTTTTGTGGATGAGGAAAGATGCTCGGAGTGTTTTTGGTGACATGCCCAAGGTTTCCAAATTAGTAACTGGCAGAGCCTACATTTAAACACATGCCCATGCTCTCTAAGTTGTACAACCTGGGATTTCTAAATATTTATTCATTTGGTTTTGATGTGTGTAGAAAATGTCAGAATAATTGTGTGTAAATATAGGTGTACATAAAGCAAATGTTAGCTTATGGCAAACAAAATAAATTTTTATTAACCTGCACTTAGAGAGTTTGAAATAAGAATAATTGAAGTTAATGATTTTGATTCTAATAATACTAAAAAATTGTGATGTGTCCTCTGAATAAATAAAGCAATATTAAATAATGCTGCTTAGTTTTTAAATGAATATGGGTGGTTCAATTATGGTAACTCTGTTCAGAGTTTAATTTGTCTACAATGCTTCACCACACAGAAAATTGTATAAGGGATCAAGTTTATCACAGAGAGAGGGGACAGTCCCAGAGGGCTCCAGTTGCCCTACTCCTTACCCTTCCTACACCATAATTGGCCATCTGGGCCTACCAGTTTGTCTAGCACATCGTTGGGGAAACTGTTGAAACCCAGTCTCCATAAAATGAGATCTATAAGTAGCCTGTTATTTTAGACTATAACATGATGTAAAAAATAACAAAAACATGGTCCAGCCAATAGAAATGCCTAGAAGAATAGACATTATTTTGACCCTTTCTACAGAACACCTAAAACTCCAGTTAAGCCAGTTAACCTATGTCTTAGGGTAGGTCCCCAGAAGATAAAGTCTTATAAAGATTTTTGGTGAAAGAAATGTATTAGTGCTCTTGGAGCACTGTGGTAGAATGAGTGAATCAAGACAGGGAAGAAGGAGAAATTGAATTATAATATATAGGACTCAGTGGAGGTGGGGTGGCTATCCCTATGTCATTAGTCAATGGATGAACACTACTTTCAGGGATGGGATATATTCTTGACAGAGGCAGATATTTTTGACTGAGGGCAGACCTTGGAAAGGAACTCAGCTGTGAGCCATCAGCAGCCAACACTGCTGTAAACTGGGCAAATGAGAGATCTAAGCAGCACACCGTGGAATCCACTACAGTCCACCCCTTCTTTGCTTCATGAAATAGCAATCCACTCACTTCACACAATAACTTCAGCCCCTTTGAGATGAGCTCCTCAAAGATTGTAGTTTCTTTCCCTGAGAAAACTTAGAAAAGTTAGGGGGATGAAACATAGCCACTTGTCACTGCAGCTGATCTCCTCAAATCCATCCTCTACTACACATTCCGGATTTCCCTCATCTTTGGACAGCACCTCTTCTAGTCTCTATGGCTTACTTGGTGGGATGACCCAGATCCTCTATTTATTATTTTCCTATCACCAAGCCAACAGATTAGTAACCTTCGTTATATGGCAAGTTCCTTTTGCCCTGTAACACAATATACTCAAAAGGATGCTATTTCATCATTTTCACAATCACAAGAATTAGGACACAGGACATTTTCAAATTATGGCTACTACCCTTGTCAATTTACCATCAAAATTGAACAGGAAAGGACTAAGAAGCACCCTAGTAAATCCCTGTGTGCCAAACATATATTTCCCTGTCTTTATTGTGTAATAGCACAGAATATTCACAACTCTGCCTATGATGGCAACCGATTTCCTTGCTTGCTGGTCTCTTGGCAAACATTTTTTGTAAAAGTTCAGATAGAAAATATTTTAGGCTTTGTGGGTCACATAAGGTTTCTGTCACATAGTTTTCTTCTGCTTTTCTCTTCCTTCCCTTCCTTCTCCTCTTCTCTCTTCCTTACTCTTTCTTCTTCTTCAGTCACAGGTTTTATATATATATATATATGTGTGTGTGTATATGTATATGTATAAAGAATGTAATATATATAAATTCTTAGCTTGCAGACCACAAAAAAAAGAGTCCACCAGCCAGATTTAGCACCAAGGCCATAAACTGGCAAACCCTGATCTACCTGAATCTTATAAACCATCCAGCAAAAATTTATTATCTTCTTTCACTTTCTTGCATAGCATCTTACTTGAATAAGATGAATATAAACTAACAGTTTATTGTGTTTTTTTTATGGGCCAAAACCCATTTTTAAAATGTATTAACTTTTTTAATTTTCACACCACTGTAAGGTAAGTAGTATTATTGAGAAAGTTAAGGTACAGAAAGAGAATGTACCTTGCCCAAGGTCTTACTGCTAGTATGTGGTAAAGCCAGGATTTCATTCTAGGCAGTCTGACACCAAAACTCAGTCTTAACCATTATGTATTTCCTATGCCTCTCATTTATTAGGGAAAGAAGGACAAGTGTCTCAGCTGGGTATATGTGATCCTTTATAATATAGAACCACTGGCTTTTGGGAGAGCTTTTGTTCATACTTCAAGATGCTGTTCACATATCAACTTTTCTCAAGACACTTACAAATAACATGGAAGGCTGGGGAAAAAAAACAGACCTGGCAATGCTGGATCACTCACCACATGATTTATCTTTGTAACTAAAATGTAACCATGTGTTCTCCATGTCCTTTGATCATAAAAACAAGAAAATTAATTTATCTACTACTACATAAGTGATTACATTCAGGTAATATATTACTATAAAATATTTACTGAAAGTGGGGTTTCTTTCTAGAAAATTTCAAGGAAGGATAATGACAATCTTTTTGAATAATTTTTGTTGTTACCACCCGAATATCTCTATAAGAACTAGTTCTCAAAGGACTCCCAAATAATCAAGCTTATATTCAATATAGCTAGTGCCTAAATACTCAGAAAGCATTACTAAAATTCTGAAAGTCATCGGTGAAATATGGACAATAGTACAATTACTCACATTGGTTAATCTTTCTAACTTTCTTGAGAATCCCCTTTTCATGGATGGTGTTTTTATTCATACTTAATGTTCTTTACTCATATGGCTCTGGCCTTTGTGAGAAAACAATAAAAGCAGCTAAAATTAAACAAAACCTGCCAACTCCCTGCATTATTTCTCTACCCAGATATGGTTTAAAATTTGACCTGCAATTTTAAGAGTTGAGTAACTGCTTACTTTACAGCTTTAATAGGGGCAGTTGGTGACATTCTTACAGAAAGGAAGGAAGGGAGGGAAGGAGAGAGGAAGGTAGGGAGGGAAGAAATTAATTTAGCTATGTGACTGGAAGATTAGAAAATTGTGCTTTAACCCAATTCGGCACAGGGATAGTTCAAGTCATAAATATTCACCATTTTGGTACTATTTGTTGGAAATACCTAAAATTTGAGGAAGCTATCATGGTTGGAGCCTGGTTTCTAGCATATTTTAAAAATCCTTGGTCACTATGTACATTAATCTTCAGTTTTAACCAGTGAAAATAAGTAAACTTATAAAAACAGAGCTTTGGAAAACAATGATACCCTTTTTGAAGTCATCAGTATGCACAATGAAACCAGGCATGTAGATAATATAATGGTCCTAGATTTCTGAGTCAGAATATGATGACTGATAAAAGACATTTTATAAATGATCCAATTCAGCCATCTTGTTTTAGAAATGAAGCATTTCATCCCATTAAGGCAAAAGGCAAATAAAACACAAAAGAAGGGGCCAAAATTAACAGGGAATTTTCAAGTTATCCTGTTTCATTGTTTAATTACTTGCTTATTAACTCTCTTACTTTTTAAGAAAGGAGGCGATTATAGCATCTCCAGCCGCCCCATTAACTCACCCAAAGGAAAGAATAGGGTTAGATAACACATTGACTTTCTTTATGGACTCATATATGTTTTCAAGTTTTCATAGAGGCTTAAAACATTCTACTGTTGCTTATCGGTTTTTAATTCCCCTTCAATTTGCAAATAGATTTTTTTTTAATTTATTGAAATATATCACTCATACATGAACATACTTAAACAATAAGTGTATAGAAATAGTTGTGAACTTACAAAACAAACATACATAACATCATACAGGGCTCTCAAACCTCACCCTACCACCAATAACTTGCATTGTTGTGAAACATTTTTAACTAATGATTAAAGAGCATCCTCAAAATATTACTACTAACCAAAGTATTTTCCCCCAACCCACCGTATTATTATTATTATATCATTTATACATGAACATACATAAACAATAAATGTATAGTAAAAGCTGTGACATTACAAAGCAAACATTCATAACATCATACAGGGGTCCCATACTACAACCCTCCACCAACACCTTGCATTGTCGTGAGACATTTGTTCAAATTATGAAAGAATATTGTCAAAATCTTACTACTAATTATAGCCCTTATCTTACATTTGGTGTATTTTTTCCCCAACCCACCCCATTACTATTTTTTGAATATATTTTTATGACAAAAGTTGTAAACTTACAAAACAATCATGCACATGTGCAGAATTCCCAAACAACACCTCTCTATCAATACACCACACCGTGGTGGAATATTTGTTACAGATTATGAGATAATATTATCTGATTACTACCAGTTCCACAGCATATATTTGGCACACATTTTCCATACTCCCCCATTAGCTACACAGTACATCTTTGGCATAGATGCAAGAATATTACATTATTACTGTTAACCACACTCTATAGGTCACTCCAGTTGTATTTTTCCCATGCTTCTCCACATTCCTACCACCCAGCAACACTGATGCACATCTGCTCCAGCTCACAAAGGACACTCTTGCATCTGTACCATCAACTACTATTCTCATCCACCTCTGGGTTTACTGTGCTATTCAGTCCCTAGATTATTCTCTAGCTTTCTGTCAATTGGCATTTACATCCCTAGACTACCATTTTCAGCCACATCTTCATTTATAAACCAGCTGTTACTCACTATAAGGTGTTACCATCAACTCTGTACATTTCCACACTGTTACAGTAAAGCTAATTAAAACTTCTACATACATTAACTATCAGTAGTCCATCTCAGTCCTCCTCTTATCTCCTTTAAGAATCCACCACCTACCACAAGGTCTTGAAGATATTTTCCTACATTTTCTTCTAGAAGCTTTATGGTTCTTGCTTTTATATGTAAGTTTTTGAGTCATTTTGAGTTAATTTTTGTATAGGGGACCTCTTTCCTTCTTTTGCTATGGATATCAAATTTTCTCGGCACCATTTGTTGAATGGACTCTGCTGGCCAAGCTGAGTGGGTTTGACAGGCTAGTCAAAAATCACTTGACCATAGATGTGAGGGTCTATTTTTTAACCATCAATTTGGTTATATTGTTCTATGTGTCTCTCTTTATGCCAGTACCATGCTGTTTTTACCACTGTAGTTAGGTAATACAACTTAAAGTCCAGAGATGAGAGACCTCCAACTTTGGTTTTCCTTTTTAAGATGTTTCTGGCTATTCAGGACCCCTTACCCTTCCAAATAAATTTGACAATCATGTTTTCCACTTATTTAAAAATTGCTGGTGGAGTTTTTATCAAGATTGCATTGAATCTGTATATCAATTTGAGTAGAATTGACATCTTAATGATATTTAGTCTTTCAATCCATGAGCATGGAATGTTCTTCCAATTATTTAGGTCTTTTTTGATTTCTTTTAACAATGAGTTGTAGTTTTCTGAGTACAAGTGCTTTATACCATTGGTTAAGTTTATTCCTGAATATTTGGGTTTTATCTGTCATATTTTATTTTCACCACTCTTTTGACACTTTTAGTTACTTTTATTGATATAATCTTCATTTAGAGACTCTCTTCCAGACCTCTCTGCCCTGTCTTTTCTTTTCAGGCTGTAGCACACCCTTTAGTATTTCCTACAAAGCAGGTCTCTTGGTTACAAACTCTCTGTTTCTGTTTATCTGTGAATATTCTAAACTTGCCTTCATTTTTGAAAGACAATCTTGCCGGATATAAGATTCTTGTCTGGAAGTTTTTCTCTTGCAGTCTCTTAAATATATCATACCACTGTCTTCTTGCCTCCATGGTTTCTGATGAGAGATCGGCACTTAATCTTATTGGGTATCCCTTATATGTTAGCATTGCTTTTCTCTTGCTGCTCTGAATTCTCTCTTTGTCTTTGGCATTTGATATTCTGATTAGTATGTGTCTCGTAGTTGGTCTATTCAGATTTTTCCAGATGGGAGTACATCATGCTTCTTGGACATGGATATCTATGTCCTTCAATAAGGTCGGGAAATTTTCTACCATTATTTTTTCAAATATTCCTTCTGCCCCTTTTCCCTTCTCTTCTCCATCTGGGACACCCATGGCATGTGTGTTTGCATGTCTCTTGCTATCCTTTAGTTCCCTGAGACCTTGTTCAAGTTTTTCCATTCTTTTCTTCATCTGTTCTTTTATATGTTCACTTTCAGAGGCCATTTCTTCAACCTCACCAATCCTTTCTTCTGCCTCCTCAAATCTGCTATTATATTACTCCATGGTATTTTTAATTTCATTTATTGCTCCTTTCGTTCCCATAAGATCTGCTATTTTTCTATATATGCTTTCAAATTCTTCTTTGTGCACATCCAATGTCTTCTTAATATCCTTAAAATCTTTAGCCATCTCATTGAATTTATTAAGAAGATTTATTTGAACATCTATGATTAGTTGTCTCAACTCCTTTATGTCATCTGGAGGCTTACCTTCTTCCTTTAACTGGGCCATATCTTCCTGTTTCTTGGTGTGGATTGTACTTTTTTGTTGGTGTCTTGGCATCTGGCTTACTAGGTGTATTTATTCTGGGTGCAGTTTTTCTCTTTATTTTAGGGCTTTCTGCCCTTTCTTCCTTGCTGGTTATGTAATAGGAGCCAAGGATGTAGTTGGTGCTATACGCTGTGGAGGCTCAAGCTACCCTCATTGCCCCAAAGACCAGTGAAGCTTCTCCCCACTTTCTCCTTTGCCAGGGGTAGGGACAGAGCCACAGCTGTGTGGAAAAATCCAAGTCATGCAGGCCTAAACTGTAGTTGCCCAGAGAGACTATTGAAGCTTCACGTCCCTTTCTCCCCTGCCTGGGCTGGGGATGGAGCTGCAGATGTGAGCAGCAATCTATGCAGTACAGGTCCAAGATGACCACAGTTGCCCCAGTAAATTTCCAATTATTCAGTCTGTGCCAGCTAAATGTACCTGCAGTTACCTGGATAGGCTGGTACAGAGCCCGTCAGCTTCCTCCCCGCTAGAGGTGGGGCTGAAGCCTAGGCTAGGGCTGCAGGCCAATCTGGGTGAAAGAAACGGGTCTCTACCATCACTGTGATTTTCAGTCAGCCCGGCTTCCCCTCATGCTGGGAGTGGAGTCAAAACGGCAGCTACCGGCCTCCTTCTGACTTGGACAGGTTCAAACTTTAGTTGTTCTTAGGATTATACTTTAGCTGCTGAATTTATTAATCAGTAGCTGAAGTTGGTGCCCAATCGTCTCTTCCTCCCCCGTTTTGGGAAGTGGATCTTTCAATTCCAGCCATGGAATAGCTCCTGAGGTGGCTTGTGCCTCCAGTGGAGGATGGACACTGGCCTTCGTGGCATGGAGTGCTCTACTTGTGAATCTTCTCTGCAGATGGGCTGTCTCCTCCTTCCATTCTTTCAAGGATGCTGCAGGATGCACTTCTGGTCTCCTGCAGCCCCCAATTAAGTGCTCTAGTTAGTTGTGGGTGATCACCAACTGCCCCGTAGCAAGAGCTGATTCTCAGAGCTCTTTACTCTGCTGCCATCTTGCTGGTTGTTGCAAACAGACTTTTTTATCAAGAGATGTTAAGATTGTAGAAGCTTTTCACAGAAATTTGGCATTTCAGTGCAGAAAATATCATCTAATCCAGAATTTTTACTTTCCCCTAAGACACATTAGATAGATATATAAATGATTTACAAGAAGAAAGGTATGGAGGGTCATGCACAATTTTTGGCCAATTAACTCAAAACCTCCAACACTTTTTCCTATTTTATTAAAGAGAGCTTAACAATGCAGCAAAAGAAAATGAAATCATTACAATGTTAGCCTTTAGTAACTCTATTTAAATAATATATTTCCCAAATTTTACTATTAACTCTCATCTGTAATAAAATACCTGAGACACCTCACAACCAATGACAACATGCCAAAATTTCATTGATCATGTCCAATACATTTAGCCTAGTTTCCTGTGCACTGATAAGAAAGCTCCATCCCCACTGCACACATCAGAAGTAAATATTGCCCTCTGAATCCAGTTTGAATCATTTTATGCAGGATGCTGAAGACTGAAGCTTTCTTAAGCTATTTTGCTCCTAACTCTGACAATAAATGCTGATAAAATAAATCATGCAGGCTGCTGTACAAACTGAATTATGACTTAGTGTGCTGGGATTAGGATGTGACACATTACCCTGTGTCAGGGCACATGTCTTGGGCAGGGAGAAAGAGCATCAGCACTTTGATACTGCTGTTAAGAGAAACAGATTTCTTATTAAGCCCTCTTTGGATGGAAAGACCCAATGGTGAATTTTACCAAGAAGCAACAAGCATTTGTGAAGTACATGATTTCTCTACATCTCAAACTAGAGTCTCAAAGAGGACTCAATATAGTCAAGATAAAATGCCAAAAATAAGAACATGAGGAATTTCTAAGTGCAAGTAACTGATGTCAGACTGAAAAGATGTCCTTCTACTTAACCTTCCAATCAGATGATTTTCCTGACCTAGATTTTTCACCTTAATAGTCCCATTAGTTTCCTACTTGCCTAAATGTTGATTTGGTTTTCTTTCAAATGTGCCGTAAAATAAATCTGAAAATAATGTTTCCTACTTTGAGACATAGCTGATAAAGTCATAAGAAATTACTGCTAAAAAAAACTCTTCAAGAAAGAAAATGGAACATTACTCAAGACAGCTAAAAATCCACACCACACCTTGAGAAGAGTCCAGACACTTGCCAATTATTTACTTTTGGAATTTGGGTTGCAGTACTGAACAAAGGTTATATTACCTGACGAGGCAGCTAGAAAAGGTGAAGGTGTTTGGAGAAGCCTGAGGGTCCAGACAAATTGACTAAGAACAGTCTGCTGGCTAAGTGCAGTTATAACTCCATGGCAAATTTAAGGACCAGGAGCCAGATAGAAGGTAAAATCAGGATGGGAACAGGGATAGCACAATGCAAAGAGGGTACTAGACAATTAATTTTAATGAAAATAAAAAGAATTGATTTCAGTGACTGGGTCGAGCTAGCTTAAAGATATGAGGTCAATAAAAATCACTCAAGATAGTAATGTTCTTCTTAGGATACACATTGACTTTATTTATATATAAAACAATGTGTGATTTAAGACCTGTCAAAACACTTTTCTTAAAACCATCTAATGTATTGGCCATTTGCACTCCTAATACTTCTTTGTGCCCTTGTTATATTCAATTGTGCCTGCTCTAGTGACGGTCCTGAATGGGACAATGTAACACAACCACAGGACCTCAAACCCTGGACATGGATGATTGGTTCAATAGTGGACACTTGACCCAAGACTAAGCAACCAATTGTCTAGCCAAGCAAGCAATGGAATTATCTTTCTCAAGAAAGAAATTTAATATATCCCAACTGTGCTCAAGTTTGAAAGGCACTTGAGTTGACAGGCTAGATAGAGTCTAAGGTCACAATGCCTCTAGTGCATTCAGGCAAATAAATAGAAGAAGCCAGTCTTCACAAAGGGACAATGGAGCATAAGTGGAGAGAGTAAGAACCTGGAGTTACAGAAAGAGTGAGAGAGACATTGTAAAACTATCTACCTTGGTAACAAATGGTTGAATTTGTCTTAGCTATAGACTGTAGAAAACACACTTACATATATTTTGTTCAGTGAAGTCTGAGCATCCTTACATCCCACCTCTCCTTTATTTGGGTCAGCTAGAGAGGGCTACTGTTTCTAGCACCCAAAAATCTTTGGTGAGAGCATCATTATTAGAGTAAGCCTGACATTATCCTTACTGTTTTCAGAAGATCCTGAGTGGGCAGAGGTGTCATCTGAAGAGAAGAGCAATCCTGGGGAAAAAGTAGAGAAAAGGGAATAGAGGGGATGTTAGAGACAAACTTTGCCAACATCAAAATTATTAGGAAGCATTTATACTGTGAAATGTCCATGCCTACACATATGCATATTTGCATATGATAGTATAAAATATAATAGCTTCATCATGTGACTTAAAATTACTGTAGTTTCTGATAGGCATACAGTTAACTTCACCCACAGCTTATAATTATTCAAAATGTATTCCTCTTCCCCTATCTGTCTTGTTCTCCAAAAGAACAGTGACTATTCTCTATTCTACTTAAGGGAAAAACTGGAATATCTATTTTGGCATGCCACACGATGAATTTTAGCTGAGTTATGAGAAACCTTGAACAGGTAAAGTAAAAAAGAACAATATCCTAATTTTCATGAAGAAAAAGGGGAAATTGAATAATTTGTTTCTGAACCTTTAGGGGAAGAAAGGTCTGAAGGGAAAATGTTATGTCTAATGACAATTTTTAATTCTTATTGACCACAACATGCAAAAACTCAGAAGAAATAATAACTAGAATTTCTAGTTTTTCTAGAAGTCCCAAAGTTAAGCACTTTAGCAAATGACATACTTGATATTTGAACAACATGCAGGATTTTCAGATAACCGAGATGAAAAGGAAAAATTCCTAGAAACGCACGAAGTACACCCATACAAAGGAACAGAGAGTGTTTGCAACTGCAAGCAAGATAGTTCCATCCATCTGCCCCATGGGACCGAAGCACCTTCTCAATTAGAAACAGAGTGGGCACCACCATTCCCAAGTCCTCAAGATTGGGGAATGAACAATGGACTAAAGTAGACATTATTATTCTGTTATAAACTTATTATTATTCTAGCAATAGAAGAACTTTTATATCAATATGGAGGCAATGGCCACTGAGGCCATGGGGGGAGGTAGAGGGAGGAATAGGTGTAATATGGGGCTGTTTTGGGGACGTTGGAGTTGTCCTGCATGACATTGCAATGACGGATACAGGCCATTATATATTTTGTCATAACCTACAAAACTGTGTGGGACAGAGTATAGACTATAATGTAAATTATAGTCCACAGTTGGTGGCAGTACTTTGGTATGTGTTCATCAGTTGTGACAAATGTACCACACTAGTGAAGGATGTTGTTGGTGTGGGACAGTGTGGAAGGGGGAGGGGATGGGGCATATGGGAATTCTTTATATTTTTTTCTGTAACATTTATGTAATTTAAAGCTTCTTTAAAAATAAAAATTAAAAATAAATTTTTAAAAAAGAAATAGAATAACTCAACTTAACAATTGCAAGTGGACAGATTGAATGGGGAAACAAAACCCTCCTCCCAAAAATAAAAATAAAAACAAGGCCAGATGGTTTCACTGGTGAATTTTACTGAACATTCCAAGACGAATGAGCACCAATCCTGCTCAAACCCTTCAAAAAAATTGAAAAGGAAGAAACACATCCTAACTGATTCTATGAAACCAATATCACCCTTATACAAAAGCCAGATAAAAAAAACACCATAAAAGAAATTACAGACCAATACCCTTCTGAATATAAAAGCAAAAATCCTCAACAAAATGCAAGTGAATCAAATACAACAGGGTAAAAAGAATTATACACCATGATCAGAAGGGCGGTTCAACATGACAAAAATAATTTGATGTAATATACACCACATCAATAGAGTGAAGGAAAACAAACAAACACATGATCATTTCAACTGAAACAGAAAAGGCATTTGACAAAATCCACCACCCTTTCTTGATAAAATCACGTAGAAAATAAGAATGGAAGAAAATATCCTTAACGTAATAAAGGGCATACTAAATAGTATACACAATAGTGAAAGAATTAAAGCATCCCTCTAAGATCAGATAAAAAGAAAAGGAGGTTCACTGTTATTCAACAATGTACTGGAAGTTCTAATCAGAGCAATTAGGCAAGAAAAAATAATAAATCCATGCAAATTGGAAAGGAAGAATAAAACTTTCCCTATTTGCAGATGACATGTTCCTATATATATTAAATTCTGAAAAATCCACAAGAAAGCTATTGTTGTTAATAAATTTAGCAAAGTACCAAGATCAAAAATCAACACGCAAAAATCAATAGTGTTTCTATACACTAGTAATAAACAATCTGAAGAGGAAATTTTTTTAAAATCCCATTTACAATAGCACCTAAAATAATTAAATATCTAGGAATACATATAGCTAAGAATGTAAAGGGCTTATAAATAGAAAACTGTAAAACATCACTAAAAGAAATCATAGAAGATGCAAATAGATGAAAGAATATTCCATGTTCATGGACTGGAAGGGCAAATACTTTTAAATGTCAATTTTACCCATAGCCATTTATAGATTTAATGTAATCCAATAAAAAATCCAACAGCCTTATTTGAAAAAATTGAAAAGCCAATCACCAAATTTAAAAGCAAGAATAAAGGACCCTGAGCAGCCAAAATCATCTTGAAAAAGGAACTAAGCTGGGGGACTTAGACTTCAGATTTTTAAAGTTATTGTAAAGCTAAAGTAATCTAAACTGCATGTATTAGCCCAAGGACCAACATAGACTGACAAAGTTAAATTGAGAATTCAGAAATTAGCCCCCAAAGGGGAAAAAAAATGGTCTCTTCAACAAATGGTTCTGGGAAAACTGGATATCAATATGCAAAAGAATGAAAACAGACCCCTGATTCACAACACAGACAAAAATTAAGTCAAAATGGATCACAGATCTAAATATAAAAATGAAAAATATGTAACTCGTATAAAAGAAAAAATATAAGAAAGCATCTTCAGGTCCTTTCGTTAGGAAATGGTTTCTTAGACTTTTTGCCAAAGGCATGAAGAAGAAAAGAAAAAGTAGATACATAGGATTTCATCAAATTTAAAACGCATCAACAGACATCCTTATGAAAGTAAAAAAATCAACCTAATGAATGGGAGAACATATTTGTAAACCACAGATCTGATAAGAGTTTAATATCTAGAATATATAAAGAAGTCCTAAAACTCAACAAAAAAGACAAACAACCCAATAGAAAAATGGACAAAAGATGTTGACAACATCATTAGCCATTAGTGAAACATAATCAATACCATAATGAGATATCATTTCACACCCACTAAAATGGCTATTAAAAAGGAGGTGGGGGATAACATGTGTTGAAGAGGATGTGAAAAAATAGGAAATATATATCATTATTGGTGGATATGTAAAATGGTGTAGCCACTGTGGAAAACACATAGGTGATTCCTCAGAAAGTTAAGTGTAGAATTACCATGTGATCCAGCAATGCAGATAATAGTCTGGATTAAATCAGTCAAAATTTCAAATGAAGCTGGTCAAGTTAACTACATGCCAAACCCATATTCAGAATGTTAACTCACAACTCTAAGGAAAAATTATAATCTAAATTTATCTATAAAGTTAGCAATACTCTGAGGCATGCGTTGTGAACCTATGCTTCAACATCCTTAGCCACTCAACTCATATATGTGGAGTCCATGTTTCCATTCTAACAGGAGTACTTAGGTTATACTAATGGGTTTATTATATTTGAGTAATTTTGTGACAATGAGAAATTTTACTCAGCTGTACATTACTTTTGATGCTTTCTAATTGAGTGTATAAGTTTATTGAAGAAAATTTTTAACAAATGAAATGAACTAATAAATAAATAAACACCACCCATAATTCCAATCTTCAGTATGGTTCCTGTTAATATTTGTGATGTGTGAGTGTTAATAGGTTAACTGATCTTTTCCAATGTCAAATGATATAAACATTTTATAGATCTCAGTATTGACTGAAAAATTGCCTTCCAGAAAATTTGTACACATTTATAATCCTGCCATCAGAATTAAGAGTCTTTGTAGGACAAATATAATTATTTTCATTTGTAACTTCTCCTATTATTAATTTTATACCTAAAAAGCCATTCTAAACTGAGTGAAATTTACACATCTATATTTTCTTAAAAGCTGTTTGTTCATTTTTCCCCAATTAACTCTTTATTCAAACCGGTTCTTATTTGAATGTAACAGGTGAAGAGAGGATCTTACTTTATTACCACCATCATTAACTATTATCCCAGAAATATTTAATGAAAACAATGTCCTTTTCTGTATTAATTTGTATAAATCAATGATAGATATTAGCGAGAACCCCATCTAAATAAGTCCCCACAAACAAATGTGGAGTGAATCGCTATACAATGCATTGTGGGAACACAGGCTCAGGCACAACCTAAATTTTTAGCAACTGACTGATTTTTCACTTACACACCACAAAGTGATCAAAACAGCAGGGAAAGACCCCACGCGGGGCGGGGTGGGGTTGGGGACCTCTTGGCAGGTCAGCATGCCTCTCTTCTCCTGAGAGATAAGGGACACCTGAACTGCCTGAGTGAGGCCCTTTTATACGCCCCAGGGGGAGGCAGCTCTGCCAATGAGCAACCGTTGTGCCCTAGCAAACAGCTGGAGCTGGTTAAGATTATTAACCATTATCTCCTGTAGCTGCCTGTAGTCTTTTGAGAAACAGAAACATACCAAACACCTGCATATAAACAAGTTCAAATAGAAATATGCCAAACACCTGCACACAAATAAAAAAACAAATACCTGCATGTACACAAGCAGGATGGAAAAAGGAGAGAAAAGGCAAGGACTGGGGAGGGTCCACTGATTCTTGTCCTCTATCAGATAGTGGCAATCTCAACTGCTTATTTAACTCCTTCCAAACAACATTTGCAACTCTGAATTATCATTTCATTAATTTGTCTCTTAATTTGTATTTGGTTGTCTCCTGCTCTGGTATTTACTCCATTAGGAAAGGATAATATCAGTCTCGTCCAAAGATCTATATCAACCATCTAGAACTGCACCTGGCATATAGAAGGCTCTTAACAAGTTTATAATTAATCTTTGGAAAGGAATCACTAATAAGTACAAAAATTATCATCTATGAACTATGTTCAAAAATGGAAAGCAATTTCAATAAATTTCTGGTAGATTCAAGCCTTATAGCCAATAAAAATGACATAATAGAAAGATTTAATGACATGGAAAATTTATAATGTGATGTCTGAATAAAATGAGTCACACAATTGCACTCATGGAAATGCAATAAGCTCCCATCTTTAGTAAATAATATTTGAAATGTATATTTATATGAATATGTATGAATATGTATATGAATACATGTTTTCATATATATGAAAAATGGACCAGAAAGCTATACACTGACATAACACTATTTATTTCAGGATGGTGGAATAACAAATTAGTTTTATTTAGTTTTCCTTGGTGATCTCTAGTTCCTGAATGTTCACAATGAATACACAAAACTGTAGCAAAAGTTTTAAGAAAAATTTAAATTACTTTAAATTTTGATCAAGTAGAAATACCTCTGTCACAATCACTGGTTTATTTGATTCAATTCAAAGCACCAACCAAAAGATGGACTATCATTAAAGCCAATCCCCCCAAAATGAATAAGCTAAATTTCTAAGTCAAAAATGTTTGTTTAAAAGGAGAAAGAGTTTTAAAGTTAATTTTTGCTTGTTTTCATATTCAGAATATGAACAGCTCTTTGCCTGTGTAGTTCTCTGTTACCCAGGATAAAATACTGCTCCCCTCAAACAAACAAACAAACAAATTTACAAGAAGAAGAAAAAGAAAAGCAAATTAGGTGACCCAAGAAAGTGACTTTAGCTCCCTCAAGGTCTACTGCTTCTTTCCTGGAAAATGAAACAAATGGAAATTTCAGTCTGTTATTTATACACTCATCAATAATTCTCAATCTGATGCCTAATTATTTGACCATTTTAAAAAGGCCTGATTTGGTTCACACTAAGGCAAATCTTAAATGGCATTTAATAAATATTTACAAGAATGATACATAATTGCATTAAATCTGACAGAACTCCAACCTACAGAAGAATCTTATTTGCAACTAATCTTTTATATTTAACAGCCTATAAAGTAGCATCTTACAGTAAGTGAAATTGCTGGTTTCATCCTGAGACTCATGCAATAATAAAGTTATACTGATTAACACACTAATGAATGGCATCTCCATTTCTAAGTATCTGTTTGATACCTGAAATGTTTGCCTTACCTCCTGTGCTGGTTTGAGTCTTGTGTGGACCCCAGAAAGGCATTTTCTTAAAGTTAATCCATTCCTGTGGGTGTGGACTTATTCTAAGTAGGATCTTTTGGCAAGTAAGATCTTAACCTAAGAAGTGATCCACCTCATTCAGGGTGGATCTTCGACCTCTTACCGGAGTCCTTTATAAACACAGGACTAAAAAGCCACAGAAAAAGACCTCAGAAACAGAAGGAGAGGTCCCGGAGGCTGGAAGCTGGAGGCCGGAATCAGCAGAACACAGAAGCATGGAAAGAGGCCCCCAAAAGGGTAGGCCCACAGAGCAGCATGAAGCTGAAGAGAGGCCCAGAGGAGAGGCGAGAGATGGGTAGACTGGCAGTGAGAGGAGCCATGTGCCTGATCACCCACAGCTGAGCTCAGAGAGAAGGCGAGCCTAGAGGAGAAAGCAAAGACCAGCTGCCATTTGTGACTTGCCACAAGGCAGGAGTCCAGGAACGTCAGCAGATGAGCTTTGATGAGACAGCATATCTGATGATGCCTTGATTTGGACCTTTTCACGGCCTCAGAACTGTAAGCTTTTAACCTAATAAATTCTCATTATAAAAGTCAAACCATTTCTGGTATAATGCACTGGTAGCCTTCAGCAAACTAAAACACCTTCTAAGCTCTAAACTGAACCAACAGACACAACATCATTTAACTATGATTCTTGCTACTACTATTAATTAGAGGAGCTGTAACCAATTCTTAGGAGAATAAGTAGCAAGCATTAGGCATTCTTCAATCAAGATGTACAGTGGCATTAAAACCTTTTGGACAAAAACAATTAGGAAAAGTGTAACTGGTCTGTAAAATTGTAATCTGAATGAAATCTCAAAGAAAAAGTAGAGCATGAGCCTCTGGTTCTACTGACAAGATATTGGAATAAAAAGGGATACACAGTTTATTTATTTGCTTTATTTTGTTAAACTTTAGCATATATTCATGCTAAGATATATCCTGGATGCTAAGTAAAAAATTTCACGGAGATTTGGATTATGCCTTTTTAGAAAATAAAAGTGATGGACAAGCTAGTAAATACTCTCATGCATGTTCTCCATTAAAATTGGATTAGTTTGTAATTGAAAGAAATTTATGAGATTGTAAGATTGGGAAGGAGGGAGAGGGGAGAAAAAATCCTGTTTTTACCACATATCAAAATATGAAGATAACATCAGAAAATGTGCATAGAGAAGAAGGTATGAAATTATTTTTCCAGTATATGATTATCGTCACTGCTAGTCCGTCATAATATTCTTTAAGGAATTTTTGATCCGAGTACTTTAGATTTCAGCTCTTGTCTGATAAAAACCTGCAAAACATCAGCATGGATCATATAACCCTGAATGCTACAAGGAGAAGTTGATCAAGTTTGGCTTCATAGATGCACAGTTAAAATAAAACACATTAAGAAATCTCTCTCAGAGAAAAAGAGAGTAATTGTATGGATGAGTAAACAAAGATGTAATAAAATGAACGGCTGAAAAAAGTATCTTCT
>JAQZBX010032062.1:12287-26134 GCA_029593785.1 Cabassous unicinctus | reverse complement strand
CTTACTCTGAAAAAAATCACTGAAAAATATATTATGTAAGGTCAGTACACATAGGATTAGTATATGCATGACATCAGGATCCTTTGATAGGTAACCAGAGCCTACTTTCAAAAAAAAAAAAAATTGCTGTCACCACCATTATGATGCAACATAGTGGGGAAAAAAAAAATAAGTGGAGATTTAAAGAGAAGTAAAAGAACAGAAAATAGCAGCAGTTACAATTCATATTTTGGAAGATGAAATCATATGAGAAGGCTATTGGAATAGTGTTTGCAAAGACAATTGTTTGCATAAAATCAATAAAGAAACATTAAACATATATAAAACAATATTATACTACCACATATCTCCTTATTTCTATTAGACCAAATTTCATACATTGTAATGTCATTCTAATTCAATTGAAATATATTTTAAAATTCCTTCTTATATCTTTTTAAAATTTCATATTAAAAGAAACTTTATGTGGAAAAGCTTCTTTCACTATCAAAAGTTATATTTCAAAACTTTATATTGAAATATTACATAAAGGTTACATTGAAAATAGAGGTTGATTCCCATATAACCCACACACTCCACCTCCCACAATTTGGCATGGTGATGCCCACTCTGCTTCTGATTGAAAGGGAGCTTAGATCCTATGGGGCAGAAGGATGGAATTGTCTTGCTTGCAGTTGTAGATATTCTGTTTCTCGGGATGGCATTGTCCATCATCATCCTTCTTTTAATTGTCCTTGGTGATTCCAATGAACTGGAGAGTAGGAGTTGCAACTCTGCTGAGATTCAGGGCTTAAGTGGCCTGGAGATTTTAGTCTCCAGGACATATATTTAATGAGTATAGTGCTAATTATAGGTTCAAATTAAATGGTCAGAAGAACTATGTGTAAGGAAATTATAAATGATTGTAATTCTATTATACTGGGGAACATATATTCCAAAGCAGGCTCACTGACAGAGTGCTGAATTCTTCACCATGTCTGCACTGTTTATAGTGTCTAGATGTCTCTAGAGCTTTTAGAAGCTCCCCTGTATAAGGCACTGTTTATTGTGGCAGTCAATAAGATTGCTTGGAGACATGCCTAAACATAACCTGTAAAATGACCTCCTGACTCACTTTGAGATCTCTTAGCCACAAAAATTCATTTGTATTTAATATTTACCCCTTTTCATCAATTTATTTTTTTCTTAAGGCATCAATAGTTGATTCTTGGTAATATTTCCTTGGTGCCAGGGAGGCTCATCCCTGGGTGTCATGTCCCAAGCTAGGAGGAAGGTAAGAAATGTATATGCTGTGTTTTGTATAGAGATAGGCCACATTTGAGCAACAAGAAGGCTTTCAGGAGGTAAATCTTAGGCAACATAGAGTACTAAGTTTCAATTTCATAAGAACAAGGTTCACAAGTACAAGAGTCAAGATAAAAGGCCTGGCATAATGATCTGTCCTCCTTCATTAGGCACTGCCCATGTACTCAGAGGATCCTTGCTACTCTATTAGAGAATATAGTATGATTTCTTATATCTTTTTGAATCACAGACTCAACTGTATGTTATTAATGTTCAAAATGTTTGTTGATATTAAAAACTAATTTAACTGCATTGTGGACAGGAAACATGCCCAGTATCATTAATTCTTCTAAATTTCATGGAGACTATTTCACTGGTTCAGTATGTCATCTCATCCTGGTATATTCCCATAGCAAGTGCCATTAAACCCACAATGATATTCTACTAAACACTGTTAGAATTGCTGAATTTAACAACGCTGGTAACAACAAGGATGATGATGAAACTGCTGTACAAAACTTACCATTAAGTTCATGGTAAGGTGGGATATTATAAGCTTTTTGCAAATTTCATCAGTTTCTTATAAAACTAATAATCACCAAACTTATGAACCTATGCAATCATTCTTCATTAAATACCCAATGATAATGAAAATTCATATAAAATAAACTTGTACAAGAATGTCCACAGACTTACACATAATAACTAAAATATTGGGTAAGACACAGGTGTCTATCAAAGGAAAATTGATAAACAACCTGTGCCATATTTCTAGAATATAACATTACTCAATAGTTTAAAGGAAGAGATATCCCCAACTACATGGATGAATCTCAAACCCATTCATATGAGAATGGGAAAAAAGGCTTTAACGGAGATACTATTGCATGGTAAAATTTATATAAGTTGTTGAACATCAAAAATGAACATATGGTAAAATATGTGATTGAATAAATAGATTAGTTGTTATCTTTTGGAAGGGGGAGTACAAAACATAGACATCATGGTAAGAGGCTAGAGAAATGTTGGCACTGATGGCAGTATGCCATAGATATTTTGTCTTACAGGGATTTTATTTTTCAAATTTTATTGAAAATTAAATTTTAGGTATCAGGCTTTCAACTATGTAAATTATGTCCTAATCAAAACAAAACATATTCAAATAATGAACTACAATTTATTATATGTATCCTAAAGGGTTTATGGATAAAGATTACTGATGTATGCAACTTATTCTGACATGCAAAGAAATTTTAAAAAGAAAGAAACTGAGGACATTGTTGGAAAGAACAGTGGATAGATGCATAGATATATGATAATACAATGATAGCATAATGCTCATTTGCAATATAAGTTAAAATGTATATATAAATTTTCTAGCATGATTCTTTCATCACTAATATATATTTAAATTTGTTACTAAATGAGGGAATTTACAATTCATAAGAAATAACAATTTAATGTCAAATCCACTGCATATTTACGAAATAATTTCTGTGATTTTCAAATGAAGAGCACCAAATTCCGTATGATGCCACTTCAAATGATCAAGAGTAATAATTCTCTGAAACACAAGATAAAGAATGAAGCCAAAATTAACTTCAGAAAAATGTTGCATTTTAAAATATTTTCTTAAAACAAGGGAAAAATTAAGTTTTGAAATAAAATATGTTTTAAAGGAAAATAAATGTATTAAGAAAACATGATTGCCTTAATACCATCACAAATCATACAAGGCATTAAAGTACTTTCTTTAAAAAACTTATACCCATTTGCCAAATTTGTCATTTCATAATGTCATTTGAAAGTGCCGGGAAATTCAATTACACAATAAATATGTGAGATAGGTATATAAGGAAATTGAGAAAGTAATGCTATTTTCTGAACTTCACAATGAAAATAAAACATTCTAAAACATTACCTTGAAAGGAGAGAGACTGTCATATTAATGAGTAAATTGAGCAAAGAATGCTGTCAAAGAATAATTATACAGGCATTAATTGGTACAACACACTTAGAATATAGTGTACCACTGTATCAATTGGGTTAAGTTATGTAATATCTGACTGAACCCCCAAAATTCAGTGCAGATATAGTTATTCGTGATGCTTCTCTATTTTTTTAACTACAGATCTTCATATTGGAAGCCAAGCTTATGGAGAACCATACACATAAGTGTCAAATAGAATATAGATTTTCGCAAAGATTACTCCAGCTTTTTAATTTAAACTTTTCCTTCCTAATATGCTTGCTCCATAGTCAAACTTTATATCAATTGGTCCCTGGTAAACTTTCTTCTTGCAGGATAAGCACTAAAATTTTAATCATAATTCAGTCTTCTTCAATCACAATCTATTAAAATTAGAGCTTTGGATAGTCAACACTCAATAGGCATGCATTATTAGGATGAGACAATTTTTCTATTGTTGACTTCTGAGACAAGGGCTCATAAAGTAATGCAGAATTTAGTCAGAAAAGTGATTAGGTTAAAGGAAAGGGAATTATTGTTATTGCTAAAATATTTAGTTGCTAAAATTATGCCTTATTCCATCAATCCTCATGGAATATATAATTTAATTTAATTTCTATTTTATAGGAGAATAACTGTATTGCTCTTATGCTTCTGGAACAAGGTTGTGCCTCTTTAACTGCTCAATATTTGAGAAGGATTTCCTATTATGCTTTTAGCCCTACTAAAGATATGGTGCAGAATCATACAACAAAAAGTGACTACAAAAACAAAAACTGACCCCATGAGTTGACTTTTATCAATCCACTTACACATAATGGTATTTGCTGTTTCATGCACTGAAAAACTTAAACTCTAAAGTTTCTTGTTTAAGCTGGATGTGAGGAGGTGATGTTTCTAACCTTGGACAACAAATAGAAGAAAGCAATGGAAACTGAAACTACAAATGTAACACATTAAAGTAAAGAAGATTTGGAAAATAAAACTTGAGGTCAAGTATAAATGCTCTATCACAGCATTAGGACTTGAATAAATGTGTGGGTCAAATAGCTGAAATACAACCACATTCCCTCCAACTATTTTTTCAAGATTAAATAAACATGTAGAATAAGCATGATCATGTCATATCACTCTTAAAATCATTAATAGAATTTTAATTGAAGAAAAATAAACTTATCTTTTATCCTGAAGATGATACTATCAAATTAATAGTCAAGAACTACAAAAATTGTAATGTTCAGTGATAAAGACAAAGTGATGGTATTCATCAATTGATATTTATATATTTTAGGAGAAAACATGAAAATTGATGCCAATGAGCAAAAGAATGAACATTAGGTAATAGTATATATGGAAACAGAAAGAGAGATTGATATTTTGACATCTCAAAATTTGTAAAAACGGAACCTTTGAGATAGGGCATGAATATGTAATACTGAAGCCTGAAATGCTGATTTAGGTTTTGCTTAGCCTCATCATAACACTGGCAGGACTCAGCTTTCAGCCAGATGCCTTTTGAAAGCTTAAAAATATTTGAGGGGGCAACATTGATGCCTGAGAGAAAAGAGATTTGCTAAATGACATTAAAGGACCAACTCTAAATATGGCCAACTCTAATCCTACATATCATTAAATAAAAGCTCACCAACCATTTTTCCCCAAGGTAAGGAGATCCTAAGCAACTTTCAGTAGGAATTTCACTATTTTAAACAAACATCTCAAGACATTAAAGTATTGGAACAATTCCAGGTTTTGAATAAGAAAGAAGATAAACATTTTTAAATTACTGCAAATGATCTAAGAGAAGTAAGAGGACAGTGAGGCATAGTAAAAGCTATAATTAATATGCTCAATGACATAACAGATTACTTTGCATCTATATTTTGCTATCAGAAAAAAAACAGAAATGTAAAAATGTGAGAGTGCTAATGGAAATGACGTGTAAATACATAATTCTAAGCATTAAAATATCATTTAAGATAATTTGAAGATATTTGAAATTAATTTCTCACAATATAAAATTAAAATTCACTTATATAGAAAATATATATTTAGTAAATGCTTGTCCTAATATAGGGCTAAAAATGAATTTAAAGATTTAAAAATTGCAAGGAAAAGAATTAGAAAAATCATTCAGGTTGGAAAAGCTTGGTTCTTGATTGACATAATTTACCTCATGAAGGGCATATTAATTAAAAACATACTTATAATTGCCAGTATAGAGCTTCATAAATCCATAAAATAAAATATTAAATTCTAGAGAGAATAAAAAAAGAAGATGAAATTTAACACTATTTTTTCCAGTTTCTGAAATAGTGTGAAATTAAATGAGTATTATTCCCTTAATGCTGAAATTTTGTGGATGGGAATTAAATTTTTAGTTATAAAATAGCTAATAACATCAGTATGCTGGCTCAGCCTGTAAGAATCTGAATAATAAACTCTTCGATAATGAGAGGATAGGCTTTTATATCTTTTTTGGTGAAAAAATTGTGCTATGTAATAAAAGCAATATCTGTTATTCAGCAAGCAAAATCCAATTCCACTTGTTGCTGCATCTTATTCTATAGGTTAGTAAGAGAGACACCTAAAGATATGTCAACCCACTGTAACCTAGCTCTCCATGACCAGCAGGTCACAATCAGTGACCAATGAAGGGAGATGTTTTAAGTATAGCACCACTTTCTTGTATTTGCCTGTCCTAGTAGAAGAACCTGGCTCCCTTCCTGCCATGAGCCTATTTATGATCAAGGTGTGAGCTGGATGTCATAAAACACATCCACCAGAAACAAACTATCTACAGCAAATAATACATACTAATGCTCAGGACAATAAGCAAAGGGTTATACTAACAGCATGCTTGTGTATTATGCCACCAGACTGGCATAATTGGTCCTGAGCACAGGATGCATTTGTAGGTCCCAGGGAAAGGTCCCAATCCAGTCTTCCCATGATGATTTTGGATCCCCAATATATAAGTTAAATATTTTTAAGTGCTCATCATCCATTTCAGATGGTGAGCTACATGTCTGGGGCCCAGAAAAAAAAATCTAATAAATGTCGTATGTGCAACATTAAAAAAAATTAGGTAACATTCAAGGAAGATAACTAATAAGATCACTCCCAGCAGGTTGGCCAGGACTGCCCAGAGAAGGGGTGAAAAACAGATGCCCCATTCATTTTCTATCCCAGATTAGTAGAAGACAAAGAAAGTCTGTATTTTTTTCAATCTTGAGGAAAACAAGAACTGCATTCCTTTACTTCTATATGGTATTTACAAGATATCCATAGTTATTTTAAAGCAACAGTTTTTTTTTTTCTGGCATAGCTCTTGCATTTCCAACTTGTGCTGTAAAAATAACCATCACTGTGAGAATTTGGAGGACAAAGGATGCTGAAATGTCTCTCTTGTGTTGGAATAGTACCAATGAGTTATATGTAAAATTAAATTTCTTGCTTATAATATTGAAAATTATATGCACAATCTTTTTTCAGTTTATGTATACTGATTCCAGGAGCAGGATATGATCTGCCTGGTGAAAGACAAAGGCAGATGTATAAAAGTGCCCAGGTTTGGGATTTTAGGGTATATGTTTTTCTTTTACCTGGGTGATTTTGGGAAACATATCCTAAGCCACATAACCCCCAGCATAGTGAGGGAAAGACCTTATGTAAATGATTTCCACTTATAATAATGAGTTGAGCTTCCCTTAATGCCAGGGTTAGTGTAGTCCCTTTAACCTGCCAGAAAAGTGATAAATGGATAACTTTCTTTTTTTGTGATTTGTGCATCAGCACATTGCAAATCCCCTTGATGCTTCTCAAAAGACTATCTGGCCACTTTGTATGAACAGTATATATTTCAGAGCAGGTGGTAGAGAAAGATGTTCAACCTGGTGGTACTGCTAAATAGTGTATTGCCTTTGCCTGGCCAGGTGGAGCCTTATACTTAATGTCTACCCAAGCACCTGTGTGTTGTTCAAGTCCAAGAAGAGCTCTTGTGGTGCCCCATAACCCAGTGGTACTGTTCATACTAGATTCCCCAGTGTGCCAGATATAGGCATTGACATTGTACATTGAGGCGCCTTGTCATAAAGTGATATTTTTTGCCCATAGTAAAATTAAATTTAGGCTGAAGAGTACCATTCTCAGAATCAGACCACAGTATTAGATTACAATAGTCATTAGGAAACTCTCCCAGAAAAAGCTGGTTTCATGTTTGTTATACAGTAGGAAAAGTTCTCCCCGAAGTTGGGCAATATCTACAGGGACTCCTTGAACTTTGTAAGGTGTTTCTTATGTGCAGTGGAGTCAACTGTACTTGTATATATATGGTTTTCTATGTATTGTTTTGTCGTACATCTTGCAGGTTGTGTGGTTCAACACGGGGTGGTATGATGTGGAGAGATGGCCTTGATTTAAATATTGATAAAGCCAGCAGTTGGTCTGGTTGTTAGCTTTAGCCAGAACCTGTATCACCAGGGCCCATGGATGATGGGGTTTTCCATCATTGTGATAGACTAAGAAAGAGACAATATTGCAGACCCTACTCCCTTTACCTTCCAAGGGTGAAGATACTCTTGCCCAAAAACTTAAGGTAAGTATTGCCTAGGTATTTCCACCCAGGATTTCTATCCAAACCCAAAGTTCATTGTCTCTCACTTTTATCACTTCTTTTGGTTCTTATCACACAGTCCAGAGAAAGAATTCCTATATTGAACAAAGTAAAAAGAGCCTATAAATTTGCCCTCCTGTACCAAAATGTGGGAAAGACCAGGTTTAATGAGGACTACCAGTGTTCCAAAGTTTTGTCACATCTATCCCCATTCCCAGGGAGTTCCACAAGAGAAAGGAAACTGCAGGTAACATCACCTAAATTTATGAATTAGGGAACACTTGTATAATATTACTGGAACCCAGACAATGAACCACTTCCAGAAGTGTGTTCCAGTGGGAAAAAGAAGTACAGTTGGGTATACAGAGATTGGGATTCCGCAAGTATAGCCTAATCAGAAAATTGCCTGATCCTCTATCCCCTCTAACCTCAAAATCTTCAGCATACATTGTGGTGACATGTTTCATTCTGCTGGATTGCAAAGTTCAATGCCTACATAGCTTTTGTTAGAGGAAGGTAAAAAAACAGTAAGTTGGCTTTCTTCATGGCCTATGTGTCATTACTGTTTGTTTCTTGTATTTTAACATTTTTTAAACTTCATTTCAACTTCAAAAAGTAAAATAACAGTCAAAAGACAGCTTACACATTATGAAAGCATTACTTTAATAAATCCTGTTCTGGAACATTTATTTTATTCAATCCTAAAACAAAATCAATTGTTTCTCCAGTGTTGTAAAGGAAGAATAAATGAGCACAGATTAGTTAAATGACATTACCAAGGTCTCCATGTTAATGAAGAAAAAGAAAAATAATGCTTATTCATATTCATAACCCATAAAACTAAATCCCATATTCTTTTTTTTTTTACCTTTATCATTGATACATCTTCGGTCTTTGCTACAAAAATATTACAATATTATTGTTAGCTATAGTATATATGCTACATTAGTCGTATTTTTCCTATGTATCACCATATTCTTACCACCTTGTAAAGAGGAACATTCTTGTATTTGTATTAATAACCACAATCGTCCTCTACCACCAAAATCACTATATTATACATTCCCTAGATTATCCTCTAGCACTCTTTCAATTAACTTTAACCTTTCTGTACTACCTCTTTCAGCCACAATCACATTTATAAACCAGCAGTGTTAATTAATTATACTCAATTTAATGTTTTACTGTTAGCTCTATTCAATTCTAAATATTTAAAAACAACCTTTTCAAATGTTCTACATTCATTCAGTATCAGCTCGAAATTCTCAACCCACATTTTCTCTCATACTAACCTTTAGACTATAGATTAATGGCATGAGTTTATTGATAATATTTCATTCATATCTGCAAGACAACAAAATATTCATCATTTTGTTTCTGTCTTATTTCACTTAACATAAAATTATCAAAGTTCAATCATGTTGTCATATGCATTGCATATTCATTTACTCTTAGAGTTTAATATTATTCCATCATGTCTATATACCACATTTTGTTTATCCATTCATTGATTGATGGACACTTAGGTTGTTTCCATCTTTTAGCAATTCTCAATAATGCCACTATGAATATCAGCATGCAAATATCTGTTTGTGTCCATGCTTTCAGTTATTCTGAATATATTCCCAGTTGTGGGATTGACAGATCATATAGCAGTTCTATATTTTGCTTCCTGAGGAAACACCAAACAGTCTTCCCCCGAGGCTGTACCATTTTACATTCCCAAAGACACGTACTAGAAAATGAACTATAAACATATTCCAAAACAAGCCAAAGGAAAGAAACAATAAAGATCAGAGAACAAATAAATGAAATTGAGGGGAAAAAACAGTGCAAAGGATCAATAAAACCAAAAGCTGGTTCTTTGAGAAAAGCAACAAAATTGACAAAAACTTAGATACACTGACGGTATTAATCAGGGTTCTCTAGGGAAATGAAGCCAACAGGAGTAAGTAGTATGAACTTTTATAAAATTCTCTCATGTGATGATGGGGATGCACAAGTACAAATATCACAGGGCAGGCTGCAACCAGGGTATCCTTGATGGGTTCCTAGGAGACATTTGCTATCTGAAGTGAATCTGGGAAGTATCTCTCTAAATGCTGAAATCACTTCCCTTTTAAGGCCTTCAACTGATTGGATAAGACATCACTTATTGCTGACAGCAACCTCCTAGGTTGATAGTAGATTTAATCAACCACATATGCAATCCATTCACTGATGATTAAAGTCCATGAGATGTATTTTTATTACATTTTTAGCCCAGTGTTTGTTTGGCCAAACAACTGGGCACCATTACCTGGCTGAGTTGACACATTAGCCTAGTCATCACAGTCCAACCCTTGTTAACTTAGCAGTCATACACATCATTTTAAACCATACTTAGGGAATAAAGCAAAAATATTCTTTTTATGTACATATACAATGATCCCCATAACAAAATAAGGAAGCCATATTCATAACCATTACAGTCCTCATTTCGGTAACTGGTCAGGTGGACAAAATTCATATTTATCACTACCTTCTTCCAATACCCATTAAATGTTCCTTTTACCCTCACCAAGCACCTCAACTTGCCATGGCTCTTTGCCTGGTGGAGTGACCCAAACTTTCATTCCTGAAGAATTTGGGACATTGTTAGTCATGCTTGGTTTGGGTTGTTGCAATTTTCCATTGACTTTACTCACAAGGCGTGGTAGTACTCAGAGAAGTCCTAGGAGATTTCTTGTATCCAGGCAAAGTCTTTTTTAACTCCATTATGTAGATGCAGTCTTATTTGCCTTGATAGTCAGGATCAATCATACCAAACAGCACAATAATTCCCTTCACTGCTTGTTGATTCAGAGGAATGAGGAGACCAAAATGGCCAGGTGCCAGTCTAAACTTCTTGTTCAATGGGATCATTGTTTTATTCTCTCATAGAAACACTCCTCCTTTTGGAAATCAGGCATGTAGACCAGCAGCACTTAAGGATGCAGGGACAGGAAGCAAAAATTTTCTTATTGGATCACTTGGGGTAATAGTGAGTGGTGCTACTTTCATTTCCACCTCTGGATCTTGAACCCTTGATCCCAGGCTATGGGAGAAAAAGCACCATAGAATGGGTGCTGATTTAGAGCATAAACAACTTCCTGGAGAACATTGCTCTAGCTCTGCAAAAGATTGCCACCTAGATGGTGCTGTGTTTGAGTCTTCATTAGGCCATTCCACCATTCTATCTATCAAGCTGTTTCAGGATGATGGGGAATATTATAAGACCCGTGAATTCCATGAACATATGCACATTCCTGCACATCATTTGCTGTGAAGTGAGTTCATTGACCAGAAACAATGCTGTGTGGAATGCCATGGTGGCAGATAAGACATTTGGTAAGTCCATGGATGGAAGTTTTGGAAGAAGCATTGTGTGTAAGCAAGGCAAACCTATATCTGGAGTATGTTTATATCCATTTAAAACAAATTGCTGCCTCATTCCAGAATGGTAATGGTCCGATATAATCCACCTACTACCAGAAAGCAGGCTGATCAGATTGGGGAGTGGTGCCATATCAGGGTCTGAGTGTGTTCTCTGTTGCTTACAGATTGGGCACTCAGTAGTGACTGTAGAGAAGTCATTCTTGGTGAGGGAAAGTTAATGTTGCTGAGTCCATTCATGACTTCCATCCCTATCTTAATGGCCATGTTGTTCATGGGCAATGACAGGAATGCCTGTGGAAAGAGGCTGAGCACTAGCCATAGAATGGGTCATCTTATCCACTTGATTATTCAAAGATTCCTCTGCTGTAGTCACCTTCTGGTGAGCATTCACTTGGGTCACAAATGTTTTCATGTTTTTTGCCCACTCATAAATATCTATCCACATACCTCTTCCCCAGACCTCTGTGTCACCAATTTTCCTATCATGTTCCCTCCAACTTCCTGATGATCCAGCCAAAGTATTGGCACCAATACATGAATCAGTGTATAAATGCACCTCCAGCCATATCTTCTCCCAAGAAAAATGAACAACCAGGTGCACTGCTTTTAATTCTGTCCAATGGGAGGATTCTCCTTCACCACTGTCCTTCAGGGATGTCCCAGAAAGAGGATGCAATGTTGCAGCTGTTCACTTTTGGATGGTACTTGCATATCATGCAGAATCATCTGTAAACCAGGCTTGAGTTTTGTCTTCCTCAGTCAACTGATTATAGGGAGCTCCCAAAGAGGACATAGCTGTGGGTTCAGAAAGAGAAGGCAATGTGTCAGGAGTGTTGACCATAGGCATCTTGGCTATTTCTTCATGTAACTTACTAAGGCTTTAATGACCCACTTGAGTCCTATCTTGTATATACCAGTTCCACTATATAATGGAACGCTCCTGTGCACACCCAACATTATGGTTTGGTGGGTCAGACAATAACCAGCTCATGATAGACAAATAAGGTCTCATGGTAACTTGGTGACACATGGTTACGCATTCAGTCTCTAATAAAGCTCAATAGGAAACCAAAAGCTGTTTCTCAAAATGAGAGTAGCTATCTGCTAGTATGATAGGGCTTTACTCTAAAATCCTAAGAGTGCTTTATGATGCTCCAGATGACATCTCAATTTGCCACTCAAACATTCAGCACTTTTGGATCTGCTGTATCATATGGCCCAATATGGCAGTGTAGCTTACACATCATACAGGACTTGTCACAGAGCCTCCTCTTTTTCCAGCCCCCTATCAAAACTTACAGTTTTCTGGTGACTCAGCAAATGGGTCAGAGTAGTACATTCAAAAGAGGAATGTGTTGTCTCCAAAATCTGAGGAGACCAACTAAGTGTGTGCCTGTATTTTGGTAATTGGTTGGGTTAGAATCAACAGCTTATGCTTCACTTTAGAAGGTATATCTCAACATTCCCCACACCACTGGACACCTAGAAATTTTACCAAGGTGTAAGTCTCCTGTATTTTTGTCAAGTATATCTCCCATCCTCTCACACAAATGCCTTACCAATAAGTCTAGAGTCATTGCTACTTCTTGCTCACTAGTTCAAATCAACATTATATCATCAATACAATGGATCAAAGTGATGTCTTATGGGAGGGAGAGATGATCAAGTACCCTGGGACAATATTATGACAAAGGGCTGGAGAGTTGATATGCCCTTGAGGCAGGACAGTGAAGGTATTTTGCTAGCTTTGCAGCTGAAAACAAAATGTTTCTTGTGGTCCTTACTAAGGGCAATTGAGAAAAAAGCACTTGACAGATAAATTGCAGTGTACTAGGTACCAGGGAATGTGTACAACATCTGAGATAGCAGCTGTGATAGGAGTCTTCACCTGATTAAACTTATGATAATCTATTGTCATCCTCCAAGGTCCACCTGTTTTCTGCATTGGTCAAATAGGAGATTTGAATCGGGATGTGCTAGGAATAACCACCCCTGCTTCCTTCAGATCCTTGATGGAGGCACTGATGACTGCAATCCACCCAGGAATCTGGCATTGGTTTGATTTACTGTTTTCCTGGTTTGGGGCAGTTCTAGTGGCTTCTACTTGGCCTTTCTTAACATAATAGCCCTCCTCCACAAGTAAAGGATCCAATGTGGAGATTCTGTCCATTACTGTGTATATCTGTTCCAATTATGCTTTCTGGAAATGGAGAAATAATGAAAAAATGGGTCTGGGGACCCAGTGGACCCACTGTGAGATGGAACTGAGCTTAAGCTCCATCATTCACCTAACCTCCATCAGCCCCTACTCTGACTGTAGGACCACAGTGACATTTTTGGTATCCTGGAATTAATGTCATTTTGAACCAGTGTATAATAATCACCAAAATTTCTAACCATAAATCTTTTCCCCATTAAACAGTTATTTTGGTAGAAGACCATAAATCTCATTGGGTAAAGCTGGGAGGAAGATTAACAAAATAAATTTCTGGCAGTTTAGAAAATCCTTCCCCAAGGGGATCTGGCCTTCTCCTCATTCAAGGGTCTCTGGTTCTGTAAACT
>JAQZBX010032062.1:0-12187 GCA_029593785.1 Cabassous unicinctus | reverse complement strand
GTGATTCACTGATAGTACTTAGATTTTACCAGCTGGAGATGAATCATCCCCCAAAATGTTTAAGGATTCTGGGTCTATACAATAATATATGAACTACAGAGAATAGAAACCAAAGAGCTCTTCAGGGAAGATAGAAATAGTCTTAGATATTTATTCCTCACTGACCTGTTTGACATGTCTTAAGTGGTAAATCCATTCTAGCATTTCAATCACTGTAAGCCTTTGAATTCCCTCCTTTGGAGTATAACAGGGTAAATCAAGTATCTGAATGCCAGATGTTCTAGGCCAAATTTTGGTCCAAGTTTCCATCAGCAACCCAAAGAGATAGAATCCTTTCTAATCCCTTGAGGTATAGCATTAAATACAGAATCTCTGCCTAGTGAGCTCATATCAATAAATTCATCCTGAACCAACTTTATATTCCTTCTGCCATTACCCCATATTCTTAATATCCATATTCACAGATATTCCCCTGATTTATGTCTATATAAATTGGAAAACTCATGCAGTTCTTTTAGAGCATGGAATACTTCCTCATGGGTCACATTTTGTACTTTGTCTTTGGGGCCTTTTTATGATTTTAGTCTTGTAACAGTTCTTGAAGGGAAGAGGGGTGTTGGGGGTGGATAAGGAGAAGGATTAGAAATATCTTGCAAGCTACTGATGTCAGGGTATTCCTTTGTATTTTTGTCTGGTGAGATAGGATTCATTTCTTCAGACATGATTGAATGGCAGACACCTCAAGGCAGTGTGGATATTGGGCAGTGCATGCTGGAGTTTGGCTGGTACCCACCACAGGGCTGGCAGGAGGTCCAGACTCTCTGCGGCAGGCTGGAGGCTTGACATTGTGTGGTTTCCACAGGTAGACTAATAAAGGTTTATCTGGCAAGGTCTCAGCAGACTTTAGGGTTTTCCTGTCGCCACCAATATCATTATAAACACATATGTCCCCATCCAATCCTCAGGGTTCCACTCCTTTCCAATTAATGCTGTCAATTTAACAGCAGATACCCTGTGAAGTTAAGATTTTAGTTTCCATTGTAACTCTGCTACTCGTACAATGAAACTCTGAGTTTGATTTTAAGAGATCTCAAGTCTCTGTTGGCATGAAAAAAGAATTTGTTTCAGAGTACACATAGAAAATCTCACATCATTCATGTGGCATTTAAGTTGCAAATATTAAGCCTTTAGCTCAATTCTTTCTTTTGTAACTCTATTCAGAGTATATAGGAACAGCAAGCCAACATCATTGTATCTTTTGACTCCATAAAACTCTGTTAAGATGTTGAAAATATTCTCACCCACATCCTTGCCTCTTATAAGCACAGAAGCAGTCCAATCCAGTGGTTATATTTTGCATATCTCCATTGCCAACTCATGCTATGGACAGTTAGTGAACTCTTAATTATTGGAAAGGGAGTCATTATTGTCCATGAATCCAATGAGAGTAGAAATAATTGCAAAAATGCCAGAACCACTTCAGAAACCCCATTTTTAACAATCTGTTTCTCAAGAACCACTCTCAGACACAAGATGTATTAGTCAGGGTTCTCTCGGGAAACAGAACTGACAGGAGATAACTGTAAATAGCATGAGATTTTTAAAAATTCTCTTACATGACTATGGGAATGCACAAGCCCAAATTCTGCAGGCCAAGCTGCAAACCAGGGGCTTCAATGAAAGTCATTGATGAATTCCCAGGAGACATTGCTTGAAGTGGAGCTGGGAATTCTCTCTGAATGCTGAAATCACTCCCCCCTTTTAAGACTTTCAACTTATTGGATAAGACATCACTTATTGCTGACAGCAATCTCCTTGGTTGATTGTAAATTTATTCAGCCATCTATGCAATCAACTCACTGATGATTAACATTTATGAAATGTCTTTGTATTACAGTTAACCCAGTGCTTGCTTGACCAAACAATTTAGAGTACTACATGACTAAGTTGACACATTAGCCTATCAAACTGACAAAGAAAAAAAGTGAGAAGATGGAAATAAAAAAATCAGAAATGAGAGGGGCCTTACCCATGACCCCAGAGAAATAAGAGACTGCATAATAGGATACAATGAAGAACTGTTGGCCAACAAAGTAAACAACATAGACAAAATGGACAAATTCCTAGAACCACATAAACAACCTACCTGATGGTAAAAGAAATAGAAAACTTCAACAAAACAATCACTAGGAAAGATATTGAAAATCATCAAAAACCTTCCAAAGATGAGAAGAACAGGACCAGATGCTTTCACAGATGAAGTCTATGAATCCTTCAAACACAATATAATATCAATTTTGCTGAAGCTTTTCCTTAAAAAATTAGAAAAGAAGGAAAGCTACCAAGCTTTTCTATGAAGCCAACATCATGATAACACCAACACCATATAAAGATACTACCAAAAGAGAAAATGAAAGATTCATTTATATAATGAATATAGATGCATAAATGCTCAACAGAATATGTTCATACCAAATCGAAAAGCACTTGAAAAGAATTATACACTATGGTCAAATGGATTTTATCCCTGGTATGTAAATGTGATCAAACACAAGAAAATCAATTAGTGTGGTAAACAGATTAATAAATTGAGGATGAAAGATCATATGAGTCTCTAGATTGATGAGTAAATGGCATTTGACAAAATACAGCAATATTTCTTGATAAAAACACTCCAAAATATAGGAATAGAAGGATGTTTTCTCAACATAGTAATGTGCATATGTGAAAAATCCACAACTAACATTGTATTCAATGGTGAAAGATTGAAAGCTTTCCCACTGTGATTGAGAACAAGATGATGATACTCACTGTTATCACAGTTATTAAATATTGTGCTAGAAATGGTTTCTAGAGTATTTAGGCAAGAAAAAGAAATAAAATGCACCCAATTAGGCAAGGAAGAAGTAAAAGTTTCATTATTCACTGATGATATGATCCTATATTTAGAAAATACCAAAAAAAAAAAAAATCCTTAAGGCAGCAACTGTTATGAGTTCAACAAAGTGACAGGATAAGAGATTAATACCCCCAAATCTGTAGGGCTTCTATACACTACTGATAAGCAAACTGAAGAGGAAATCAGAAAAATATTCCACTTACAATACCAGAAAAACTCATCACATATTAAGAAATAAACTTCACTCAAAGACATAAAGGAACTGTATTCAGAAAACTACAAAATATTGCTAAATGAAATCAGAGAAAATCTAAATAAATAGAAGGATGTTCTGTACTCATGGATTGGGAGATTAAATAATGTTAAAATATGATTTCTTCCTAAACTAATTTATGATTAAATACAATCCCAATACATTTTTTCTCAGAAATGGAAAAGCCAATTACCAATTTCACTTGAAAGGATAAGAGCCCTTGAACAGCTAAAAAGAACATAGAAGAAGAACAGATTAGGAGGAGTCTCACATACTGGCTTGAAAAAATATTTAGCAACAGTGGTAAAAACAGCATGGTACTGGCATATGACAGACATATTGACCAATGGAACCTGATCTGAACTCAGAAATGGACCTTCAAGGTTGTCAAGCCCAACCAGCTGTGCCAAACAATCTATTCAACATAAGGTGTTGGAAGAATTGGATATCTATATCCAAAAAAAAAGAATGATGGCCCCAATCTCACACCTTATACAAAAATTAATTCAAAATGGATCAAGGATGTAAATATAAAAGCTACAACCAAAAACTCTTATAAAAAATGTGGAGACACATCTTCAAGATTTCAAGGTAGTTTCTTAAGTCTTACACCCAAATCATGACATATGAAAGAAAATCTAGATAAATGGGACTTCTCCAAATTGAACGCTTTTTTGCTCCAAAATAATTTGTCAAGAAGTACAAAGGTAGCCTACTCAATGGGAGAAAATATTGGTAACTACATATCTGATAAGTGTTTGATAAACATGTTATATAAAGAGATCATACAACTCAACGATGCAAAGACAAGCCACCCAATTTTAAAAATGGCAAATGAGTTGAATAAATATTTTTCCAAAAAGTCAATATAAATTGCCAAAAAGCACATGAAGAAATGTTCCACATCCTTAGAAGTTAGGAAAATACATATCAAAACTACAGTGGATGAAGAATAAACAGATAGAGTTAAAACGCAGAGTATAGGTTATCAGGAGATAAGAGGAGGGCTGAGAAGGACTCCTGATGTTTACTGTATGTAGAAGTTTTAATTAACTTGACCATAAAAGCATGGAAATGGTTACAATTGATGGTAACACATTATAGTGAGTAGCAGCTGGTGTGGAAATGGGATTGTGATTGAAAAAGATAAACTAGAGATGTAAATATCAATTGAAAGAAAGCTAATGAATAATCTTGGGACTGAATAACAATGTGAACCCAGATGTGAATGAAAATTTTGGTTGTTTGTATAGATTCAAGAGTGTCCTTTTGTGAGCTAGTGAGTGTGTATGTCACTATTGCATGGTGAAGAATGTGGGGAAAATAAAATTGGTATGACCTATTGACTGAGGTTAATAATAATACTGTAATATTCTTTCATCAATGCCAAAGATGTACTGTGTTGATAATGAAGGCATATGGAAAAAGTGTGCCAAATGTATGCTGTGGACCATGGTTGATAGGAATAGTCTGATGATATTGTCTCATAACATGTAACAAATGTTCCACAACAGTGTGGTATGTTGGTGAAGGGTTATTGTATGGGAATTCTACACATGTGCATGATTGTTATGTAAGTTCACAACTATTACTATGCAATTATTGTTCATGTATGAATTATATACCTTAATAAAATTTTATTTTAAAAAATATGAGCTATTTGCTCTTTACTAGAGACCCACCCTAGATGTAAAATAGTTTCTAAATGAAAATCTGTTATAAAATATGAAACAAGTCACTATATATTAATAAAGGGGATACTTCACCAAGTTGAAATGACAATAATAACCTGGGTGCCCAAAAATACATGAGATACCCACTGACAAAAAGTGAAGAGAGAAATAGATGTATCTACAATAATTCTTGGAGTCTTCAGTGCACAACAGCCAGCACTGGACAGAACATCTGGACAGAGGATAAATAAGAAAACAGAGAGCTAGAAAACTATTATAAATTAATTTGTCCTAACTAATATTTATAGAAAATTATACTCCAAAACAGTAGGATATATATTATTTTTTCAAGTGCTCATGGATCTTTCTCCAAGATAGACCATATATGGGTCATAAGTACAATCTCAATAAATTTAAAAAGTTTGAAATTATACAAAGAACTTTCTTTGATCATAATGGAATGAAATTGGGACTCAATAACAGGCAGAGAATGGAAAATTCACAAATATATGTTTTAATATTTTATTGCCCTATTTGCTTGGGGGTGATAGGAAGCAGGAGAGGTCTATCTAATACCATGGAAGTGTGCTACTATTGGGTCACTTGTTTTGTAAATGAGGTATTTCCTGGAATTGATTGGAATCTAGTTGGATATCTGAACACTTGGCACAGGTGTTTCAATAATGTGGAGTCAATGGTCCCAGCATCCAATTGATGAAAGGGAATTGTTGTCCTTTACCTGTGGTACAGCACAGAGTCATCATTGGAACCCATATCTAGGAGGCAATGGTTTTACGCATCCTAGCTAAAGATGTTTAAGGATCTGGGTTCTTTGGTGGGATTCACATGACTGTGTTGTATCTTTGCCTTCTGCTTCTTTTAGGGCAAGTCTTTGTGATTTGGTCCATTCCTCTATCTGTGGCAGGCTTCCACATCCCATCTGGTGGTGATCTAGCAGACAATCATTGTAAACTGGTGGGTACATGCTTCGTCAACATAGGAATATTCTTCTTTAAAAGACCCTTGGCCATGGACATCAACAAGGGTGACAAATAGATCTGATGTCTACATTGTAAGTTGTTTCTATAGTCTGTGCCCCTGTCCCCTTCTGGAGGTCTCTAAAAATCTAATCATTAGCTCAGAGTTACTGGACCAAAAAGATAGCCTGTTTGTAGTGCTCCATGGGTCTGAAAATATGTAACAGGAAATTGTGGCTGGAGTGGCCTGCAGAGCCATCACAGTTGCATGGAATTTCACACATTGGGTAGAATGCCTTCATTTAATTTCTGTTAGTAGGTGACCATCCTGGCAACACATGGTTGCAGCAGTCCAATGGACTCAATTAGCTTTGACTTTTGTAGATATAGATGGGAAATGAAGCAATACCATAGCTGGTAATTTTCAACCCATAGGACCCCACTTAGTGAAGGGAGGGGCAGCAACAAGCCTTCCAGGGTATCTGTTTCCCTCCAGTAAAGCAGATATTTGTTTACAGAAGCCACAGACTTCCTGAAGCTTGAGTCATGCTCAGTCTTGGATTTACCATTATTAATTAATGATACAGCTTTTTGAACCTGTCCTACTTTATTAGTAGGAATAGTGAATACCCATGTGAGGTTAAGCAGTTTAGTCTTTGAGTTATACATAGCACCTCAGTAGGTTAAATTCTTGCTCTTCACAAAAGCCCAATACAAGACTGAAAATTTCCATTTAAAGGGCTTGATCCTAGAAGCTGTCTTAGATAGTTTGTGTGTTTAAAACTGGATGGCATTTATTTGTTCCACATTCTCCAAACCCCATGTAAAAGAGTTTTTGAGAAAAAAATAATTTTGCTGGACTTCGGTATGCCATTCACCCTAGTGGCAGAGCTTCAGGGTCACTTTAAACAGAGGGAGCAAAAGAATGCCCATATGTGACAAACTTTGTCTCTATGGCCAAAAAGCCTTCATTTTCTTTCTTGGTAGGAGGAGCTGCCACTGACAATAACTTCTATTTGTCTTTGCCTGATGTACTCTTCTGACTATTGGCCCAAGTGGGCTATGGATATTTTTCTTCGTTTGCTAAAGACAGTCAATAAAAAAATACCAGAAATGGGTTTGTCTTTATAAAGGGAGTTTATTTGGAGTAAAAGCTTACATTTCCAAGGCTGCAGAAATGTCCAAGTTAAGGCATCATCAGAGATGTTTTCTCACCAACAATGGGCAGCTAACAGATCCTAGAGTCCTGCCACAAGGTGAGCCAAGATGGTGGGTCTGCAGGTCTTTCTCTTTCTCCTGGAAGTCAGCTGTAGGCAATCAGGCGTCTCTCCCTCGGTCTCATCTCCTTGAACCTCTCAAAGCTTCTCTATCTTTCTTCCATGATAGTTAAACCTGGAGTCTTCTCTCTCACATGAATGGATCAAAATGGCAGATCTCCCTTTTCTGTGAGTGTCTTTCTCTCTATGTTCTCATTTATATAAGACCCAGCAAGAGGGTGGAGACCAAACCTGGCTCACACCTCATTGCTGAAATCCAATCAAAACCCCTAGTGATCTAATTGAGTTAACTAATCAAAAGTCTCTTAACTGAATCTAATCAAAAGCTCTCATCTACACTGAGATTGCAAGCACATTTGTGGGTTGAATTAAGAACATACTTTTTAAAAATGTTAGCTGAGTAAGGAACTTCAAAGGTCAGCTCATCCTACATGGGAGTTATTAATCACCCAGAGTTATCTAAAGCACCTGACTGGGGGGCCTAGGAGACAAGAGGAACTTCCAGCAACATCTATGAAAGAATGGAAAGGGGAGACTGTCCATCTGCAGGGAAGTTGTGTGAGTAGAGCATTCCATGCAATGGAGGTTGGTGCCCATCCTCCACTGGTGGCCGAAACCATCTTGGGAGCTATTCCATGCTGGAGTTGGAAGCTCCCTTTCCCAAAAACTGGGGAGGAAGAGATGGTTGGTCACGAACTTCAGCTACTGATTAATACATTTGGCTTGCTAAAGTATAATACTAAGAACAGCAAATGTTTGAACCTGTCCAAGTTAGAAAGAGGCCAGTAGCCACCATTTTAACTCTGCGCCTAACATGAGGGGAAGAAAGAGTGATTGAAAATCACAGTGATGGTAGGGACTGGCTTCTTTCCACCCAGACCAGATTGAAGCCCTAGCCTAGGCTCCAGCCCCAACTTCAGCAGGGATGAAGCTAGCATGATCTGCACTAATCTTTCCAGGTAACTGCAAGTACTTTGGACTGGCACAGACTGAATAATCAGACACCTGGAACTCCATCCTTGAATCCCAAAAGGATAGGAGAGGAGCTGTTTTTCCTTGGCTTTTCTGGGTGACTGCAGGCACTTTCAGTCCACACAAACTAGTTTGTTGAGTGCCTTCAATGGCATCCCCACCACTCCACCCCTATAAGATAAGAGGGGCCTGGTGTTTCTTCAGCTTCTCTGGGTAACTGTAGGCACTTTCAACCTGCACAGATTGGACACTCAGACACCTGTAGCTCTATCCTTGCCCACCAATAGGATAAGAGGGGAACTGTCCTTCTCCAGCTTCTCCAGGCAACTGCAGGTGCTCTTGGCCATACAGACTGAATTGTTTAGCCCCTGTGCATCCAACCACACCCCATAATAGGATAGGAGGGGGATGATGTACATTCAGCCTACAAAGAATGAACTGTTGGGTACCAGTGATTCCATTCCCCCCCAATTAAGGGGCAGGAGGGACAGTACTCCCTCAGGCTCTCAGGGCAACAGCATGTGCTTTTGGTCCACATGGATTAGATTATTGGGCACTCCAGAGAGTCATCCCATTTCCTGGCAGGAAATTAAGGGGACTGGTACTACATCAGTTTTCCTGGGCAACTGCAGTAATTTTAGACCAGAATGGCATAGATTGTAACTCATATCTCAAGCCCCAACCCTGCACCAAGCAGGGAAGGAAGGGTTGTGAAACTTCTTAGTCTCTCTGGGCAACTACAAATAGTCTTGGCCTACACAAGTTAGATTATTACACATAGCTAGAGATTTGTCCTTATGCCTGGCAGAGGAAAAATTGAGAAGCTTCATCAGTCCCTTGCTCAGGAACAGCATCAGCCTCCATCGCTTACAATATCACAATATCAAATATATACTTGGAACCTATTACACAACCAGCAAGGGAGAAAGAGCAAGAAAGCCCTAAACTATGGAGAGAAACTGCACCTGGAACAAATACATTTAGTAAGCCAGATACCAAGACACCAAAAAAAAATTACAATCCATACCAAGAAACAGGAAGATATGGCCCAGGAAAAGGACCAAGATAAACCTGCACTTAACATAAAGGAATTGAGAAAACTAATAATAGATGTTCAAAAAAAAATCCCTTACTAAATTCAATGAGATGGCTAAATAGACTAAGGATAATAAGAAGACACTAGGTGAGAACAAAGAAGAATTTGAAAGCAGACATAAAAATGTAGCAGATCTTATGGGAATGGAAGGCAAATAAATGAAATTAAAAATACACTGGATACTTACCTGGCATGGGAGATACCATGATAATGAAGGTGGTTTATCCAAGGAAAGGCTTATCCATTGCACTCCAGATGTGCTGACCCCTGTGATTTCCCCAAATGTGGGAAACTCGACTGCATAATTTGTGGTAGTGGGGGACTGCTTTCTCACTCTCCCCTGGAAAAAAAAATCACTGGAGGCGTATATCAGTAGATTTAAGGAGGCAGAAGAAAAGATTGGTAGGCTTGAAGGCATGGCTTCCAAAAGTGAACATATGAAAGAATAGATGAAGAAAAGAATGGGGAAAAAAATGAACGGGATCTCAGGGAATGAAATGATGGCAGGAGAAGTGCAAACATATGTACAATGGATGTCCCAGAAGGAGAAGAGAAGGGAAAAGTGGCAAAAGGAATATTTGATGAAATAACTGTGGAAAATTGCCAAACCCTATTGAAGGATATAGATATCCATTTCCAAGAAGTACAATGTACACCCATCCAAATAAATCCAAACAGATCAACACTAAGTCACATACCAATCAGAATTTCAAATGCCAAAGACAAAAAGAGAATAGAAAAGCGATACATAACATATAAATGATACCCAATTAGATTAAGTGCCAATTTCTCATCAAAAACTACAGAGGCAAGAAGTCAGTGGTATGATATACTTAAGATACTGCAAGAGAAAAACTGCTAGCCTAGACTCTTATATCCAGCAAGACTGACATTCAAAAATGAGGACATATATAGAATATTCACAAATATACCGAAACTGAGAGAGTTTGTAACCAAGACACCAGATTTCCAGGAATTACAAAAGGGATTGTATAGCCTGAAAAAAGACAGGAGAGAGCCTTGGAAGAAAATGAAAAAATGAAGATAATATCAGGAAAAGTAACTAAAAGTGTAAAAAGATTAGTGAAAATAAAATATGACAAATAATATCAAAAATTTAAAATCAGTGAATTAATTGCCTTTACAGTAATAACATTAAATGTTAATGGATTAAACTCTTATCAAAAAACACACATTGGTGGGATGGATAAGAAAATATGATCCATCTATACGCTGTTTACAAGAGACTCACCTTAGACACAAGACTGTCTATATATTGAGGGTGAAAACCAAGAAAATAATAACCATGTATGCAGTAACCAAGTAAAAGCTGGAGTAACTATACATATATAGGATATAATAAACTTTAATTATTAGAAGGGCATTATATATTAATAAAAGGAGCAATTCACAAAAAGGAAATAAAAATCATAAATGTATATGCACTTAAACAGAATGCCCCAAGATACATGAGGCAAACATTGGCAAAACTGAAGGGAGAAATAGATATCTCTACAATATTAATTGGAGACTTCAATACACCACTCTCATCATTGAACAGTTATATCTGAGCAGAGGATTAATAAAGAAACTGAGAGTTTGAATAATATGATAAATGGACTAAATCTAATAGAAATACACAGAACATAGCACACCAAAACAGCAGGATATACATTCTTCTCAAGTGTGCATAGGCTTTTTCCAGGATACCCCATATGTTAGCTCACAAAACTGATCCGAATAAATTCAACATGTACAAAGCATTTTCTCTGATCATAATGGGATAAAGTTGGAAATCAAGAAGAGGAGAAAAAAGGGAAAATTCACAAATATATGGAGATTAAACAACTCACTCTTAAATCATCGTTGGATCAGAGAAGACATGGCAAGAGATATCAATCAATATCTCAAGATGAATGAAAACAAGTACACAACATATCAGAACCTATGGAATTCAGTGAACCCTCTTCTGAGAGGGAAATTTATAGCCCTCAATAATTACATTAAAAAAGATGAAAGAGTTAAAATCAATCACAATAACTGCAAAGCTGGAGGACCTAGAAAAAGAACAGCAAACTATTCCCAAAGCAAACAAAAGGAATGAAATAACAAAGATTAGAGCAGAAATAAATGAAATTGAGGACCAAAAAAGAGAGAATTTAAAAAATACACCAAAATTGTTTCTTTGAGATTAACAAAATCAACAAAACCTTAACTAGACTGACAAAGAATTAAAGAGAGAAGATGCAAATAAATACAATGGAAAATGATAACAGGGACATTACTACCTCACAGAAATAAGAGATTATAAGAGGATACTATGAACAACTGTACACCACCAAACTAGACAATGTATATTAAATGGAAAATATTTATATATTTGTATATTAAATGTACAAACCGCCTACACAGACCCTAGAAGAAATAGAAGACTTCAACAAGCCAATCACAGGTAAAGATATTGAAATAGTCATGGAATAACTCCCCCAAATAAAAAAACTAAGGACAAAATGTTTTCAAATGTAAGTTCTACCAATCATTTGAAGATTTAGTACCAATCTTATTCAAGTTCTTCCAAAAAATTGAACAAGAAGGAACTTTACCAACTCATTCTATGAAGCCAATATCACCCTAATACCAAAGCCAGGTAAAGATATTACAAAAAAAGAAAATTACAGACCCATTTCCCTAATGAATACGTATGAAAAAAAAACTCAACAAAACACTTGCAAATCGAATGCAAAAACACATTAAAATAATTATTCATCATGATTCAGTGGGTTTTATACCAGGCATGCTATCGTGGTTCAACACAAGGAAATTAATCATCATAATATACAACATTAATAAGTCAAAGAAAAAAATCACACAATCTTAATGATTGATGCAGAAAAGGAATTTGACAAAATACAGCAATCCTTTCTTGGTAAAAAATATTATAAAATATAAGAATTGAAGAAAATTTTCTCAGCATGATAAAACCATATTTTAAAAATCCACAGCTAACATTGTACTCAATGGTGAAAGACTGAAAGCTTCC
>JAQZBX010032061.1:0-26043 GCA_029593785.1 Cabassous unicinctus | reverse complement strand
GGGGGACTGTTGCTGCTCCATTAGAGAATGTGGCAGAGCTCTCCAGGATGAGAATTCAATATTCTCTCCATTATTGTGTGAGTCTCCACCCACTGTGGCAATGCCCTCTGAACATTTGAACATATTTATATACCTTATATGTATGCCCAGGTGAACTTCCTTCCATGTATCCCCATCACTGATACTTCCCCTGCCCTAGTTGTAACTCTTCTGTGATCCAAAGTTTCTTCAAAAATGAAGCCATTAAAATAGTCAAATAAAATTAATAGGAAAATGAAGTAATAGTGATAGGTTTAAAATAAGAAATAAAATACATAAAAATTTTTAAAAACTAAAACTAAAATTAAAAGATTGGGATATTAAAAAATAATGAAAAATACTTAAAATTTTTTTTTGACATTTTGCCTTTCATCACTGTAATATCTGGTGTCCTGTATGTACAGTGACATTTTCTTCCATTTATTCCCCAGTGCGTTACTTTTTTTTCATTTTGTTTTCAAAGAAATTTTAGGTCACAGTAAAGTCACATACAGAATACAGAGGACATTCATCCTCCCCTTTACCCCCTTCCTGTATTAATACCTTTTTACATGTGGATGGTACCTTTGTTAAAACTGATATACAAATAGTGAAACAGAGCTACTAACCACGGTCAATGGTTTACATTATGGATTACATTTTAGACCATATGCTTTTATAAATTTTAATGATATTTAACATGGCCTGTGTCCATCATTGCAAGATCATGTAAAACACTTCCATTGCCTGCTAAATACCCCCTGCTAGATCTATTCTATTCCTCCCTCCTCCTTCCTTTGGGGCCTACAGCAAACCCGTGGTTTCACTCCTTGGATGACAAGATTCATAGTTACTTGCAACAACACTGAGGTCTTGACACCTTGGTTTGTCTTCCCTTAATAGGGACTGCACATGCTCTCAAGAGACTCCTGCCCCTCTGTTTGTGAACAAATCAGTCCTTCCCAGGATGGGAGTCCAACTCTTTCCTGCTCATTTTGTGGGTCTCCACCCACTGATACAACACTTTATGACAAAATGATCACTCACACACTCCCTAGAAGCCTGATCCAGGTGAGCCCTGTCCCGAATGCCTGCCCATTCAATACCCTAAACCAGTAACCCTTCATTTCATATTGTCATAAGAGCATTCCCAACTTCATACTTTCAACTACATACTCGCAAATCCCCAATGTTCACCTGGTCCTTCTCCCAACCTTCCCCCCAGTTCCCTGGACCTTCCACCCACCCTCCCCCATCTACCCACCTGTCAAACCTGCACCACCTAATCCAATACTGTCACTACCCTCCTGTCATACCTCCTATACAACAGAAGGGTAATTAGCTCTTATGTCTTTTCATGCTCGTCATAGTGTGGCTAGTCAGTTTTTTTTTCTGAATTATTTGGGCACATTAGTCACATTAGTTGCAATTTGCCCCCATTTAATTTCACGGTGTGTAAATCTGTATTCATAACAGAAAAATGTGCAATAGTCAGGGGAAGAAAGCAATTGAGGGAAAAAAGTTATTCTAGATTGAGCAAACTTCATTCAAACTGCCTTCAAAGTTTACTTTACTTATTTAGGAGTTTTGCCAAAGAAAGCCATCCCTTTGGTGGAAAAAGAGCTAAAATTTATACACACACACATACACACACACACACACACATATATATATCATGTATAGTGACAAAAAATACGATCTTTACCTGATCTTTAATGTCAAATGTTTTTCCTGAGATATCAGAAAACATCTTAGCTAAATTAGGTGAAACCATACCTCATACTTTCTTCACAGATATTTAATTTTTGGCAAAACATTGCTATTGCAATTTGCAGAATAATTTAAAAACACATGAAATTAATTCATTAATTTTTGTATCCTTATGGTACAACGAAACCAAAATCAGATGAGTGATATTTTCCTTGCTTCCACATTTATATTTTTTTCTAAATGAAGTAGATAAGACAAGACAACAAATAAGAATTTAGAATTGTTATTACAAATATATTATCTTACTACGAAAATAACTCATTTTACTATATATTTTAATTTATTAAAAGAAGTCTTCATTTATTACAATCAATAAGCTAACAACAGAATTAACATTACAAATAACCATGTAGTTAATGAATTGAAATTTTATATGATGACATTAACCTGCATCAGTCTTAGGTTCTTCATGTCCAAATTGAGTTTGGGCTATATAATATCCTGGTTCCTTACCTTTTTAGCTCTGTATGTTTCTTAGAGGGAGATATAAATGTGTAATTGATGTCCACTGACATTTTTATATTAGACATGTCTTTTACTTCTCAGATCATACAATGTATCATTATTTAAGAAGGCATTTGTTTTGATTAATAAAACATAATATTTCTGAAAAGAATATAATGACCTCTAATTTTGTAATGCTTTTATAATTCAAATAAGTTTGAGAAATAATTATAGAATTTTAATGTTTATTAGGATTTTATAGACCCAGATCTAAGTTCTGCAATATAAAAACAGTTTAACTTTATTTGATTTAATATTATCAAAATATTCGAGAGACAGCATAATTGCTGTGCCACAAAACTTGTGTCTCTTGGGCAAACTTTGTGACTTGCAGTTATTTCCAGGACCCAATAATTAAATGTCTCTCAGTGATTGTATTCATTTTTCAAGATATTTAAAATTTTATTTTTTCAATTGATTGTTTCTTTTACTTGTTTAAGAATAGCATTGGTGATTTAAGAAACAAATCAGAAAATAGAAAGAAAGCAAAAATCTAAAACCAATAGTGCATACTAAAAAAAAAAAAAAATGGCTAAATTCTAGCCACAGGCATGCTTGTATCTCTAAATTCAGCTGAAAGTCTGGAAATATATAATGTTTCAGACAAAGTTCTGAATTTAACCAGACTAGTCATTCAGAGATATGATCAATGCAGTGCTATTTTAATTGAGCAAAATACCAAAAATTGTCATCATTAAAAAATGTCACATATCTTAAAAACATTTAATCTTTGCAATCATATGTCATTATAATCAAAATTTCTGGTCCTTTTTATGACCATATTTTCAAAATTTTTCCACTTGATGTTGATTACATATATAGAATAGTCATCATAAGTGTAACTAAACTTTTTCCCCAAAATTTTTTACCTCATTTTTACCAATTTAGACAAATGAAATTTTCTCCTTTTTCACCCTGGCATAACAAATTGTAGGATACAATGGAGGCACACTAAATATGTAATAAATAATTCAATGTTCTTGAACAAGATTAGATTATTGAATCCTACAAGTGGTTTTTTAAAACATTTTCAAGGAATTAATTGATTTCAATATTTGCCTCAGTATTTCTTTTGATCTGTAAGTACGTAAATTGAGTTCTAGGTCAAGAGCAGTCATATTACTTCTCTCTCCAGGTGGTCTCACAGAAAATCAACCACCTGTACTAATATTGATCAGCATTGTTAGTTTACTTAAATAGCGAGGCAATGTGAAAAGAATATACCTCACGTGTTTCAAACTTTCCAGTGGTTTTAAAATAGTATTATTTTAGTCATGGTCATAAAGTAAACAGGGAAAATTAATTAGAATTTGCTATACAATCTTAATAAAAAGGATGCTTCATTACCTGACAATATATCATTGGAGATAGCTGGGTAGGAAGTTGGGTACAAACAATAAATGAATCTGTTTTTCTTTGTGAGTAGGGATACAGTAACAAAGATTAAAAGTACAGTGTATCCAAGGAGTCAAAAATCTTTAAACATTTAAAAAAGTAATTTAATTCATGCAAACCTAGTAAGAACTTTACAAAATCAATGGAAAAATAAAGCTTAACTTATATAAATAGACAGCAGCAAATAGGCTGGGCTTCTCATTTTGGAGTGCCATTTGCAACTCTCAAAGGAACTTCTCATTTGCCTGAAAAAGTGCACACAATCATCTAGCTAGAATGCTGTTTAACTTCTGGCAGAAAACAAAGGCATAATAATAATGATTATTACTATTACTTTAAAGGGCAACTTATCCTCCTCCTAGGAATTCTAACATGGATACTGTCTAGCTTGTAAGAAATGTGCTGAACATTAAAAATAAGGTAAATGAAAGGATGAGAAAATAGCTATGATGTTTTATTACCTTTGAATCTGGACTATAAAGAGACCTGAATTATACAACGTGAGATTATGGGAGAATAAAATGGCACAATGTGCAGTAATTTACAATCAATTTGGTATGTGTCAAGTCATAAATCTGTTTTTCAAATAGATTTCTCGCTGTTGGATTGAGTGTTTAGTTTTAACGTTTGTGTTTTTCCCTTGTGCTTGTCCTTTAGGAGTTGTTTTAATAAAATTTCATTATACTCAAAGGTATTTTTGACCTGGCCAAATTATAGCATTTTATACATGTGGAAAATTTCACAACTTGTCAATATTTTCAGGTTGAAAATTTTGAAACCTGGCATCTAAAATCTGTACATAAACAGCACATTTGAGTTCCCTTGTTGACACTTAGCTAAGCAAATACCCATTTTCATGCCTAAGTGCCTACTGAAGTGAAATAATGGTGCATTTATATGCCAAATTTCAGTATTTGAATTGAAAGAGCAAGGCCTCTCTTTCAGAGATTATTTTCTATAATATCTTTAGTGCTTTCCAAGGTGATTTGAAGATCAGAAAGAAGTGCAATGCAGTCAGGTATTTATATTTTTGTGCTGGAATCTTAGTTAGAATATGGTATGCCAAGCAATGTGTGCTACTTGGCAAACTAGCCTATATATTTTAGCATGATGTGAATACTCAGAGTACAGTTTCTAAATTATTTCTACATTTTAAATGTTTTTCTTCAGCAAGGATATTCCAGAAATGTTTGAAGCATTTTCAAGCAATGCACCGAACAACGTCCACACAATTAGATATTTTTGGCAGGTAGAGAAGAACGATGTAAACTGTGAAATGTTCTACCTTTACTGTAAAGAATACTTGCTCTAGGTGAATAGTGTAAAAATTCAGCAAAGAAGCATTTCTGCCTGATACTGTGGAAAGCTCCATAGGGACATTTTAAAGAGGCAGAATCAAGTGAAAATATCTTTTGCTCCAGGGAAGGATTTAGTTGCCTGAAAACTTCCTAGGTAATGCTTAAAATATACATTTTTTAAATTCTTTTAACTGAATAGAATAAATATTTTCATAGAGCAAACATTTATGAAACCTTTTCCATGAAAATTGGCCAATGCTATATACAACTATTTGGAACTTATAGGAAAAATTTGAAGATTTAAAATAGAAGCAGAAAAAAAAAAAGACAGAAAATCACTTAGGGTTAGAAAAAATAACATTTTTCTATTTAAATGGCAATAGTTTAACTTACAGAAAAGAAGGAGAAGGGTTAGGTAATTGTGTGTGTGTAAAGAGATGTACATGTAGACTCATTTGCTAATCTGTTCTGTGGGGTTATTTTTTCCTTTATTTTTTAATGTCCCTTCTTCCAGTGTGTGATGAACATCTTGTTCTTGATAGATTCTTTAATATTTAAGGAGTTTTCTCATGGGAAGCAAAATTTGTACCTTGATTAATGTCCAATTTATTAATTATTAAATAATTAACATCGTTCTCATTATTCACACACTACTCAAACAACTAATAAAAGAAATAATGAATTTGACAAGTTCAATTTACCTAAATCTGTAAATGTTGATTTACTTAAACAAACAAATGCTTCTGAATATTTGATACTAATTTCAATCTATTATGTTAGACATTTTAACGTTTTAGACACCTTGAAAGGCAACATGAAACAACACCATGGTTACAGTTGTAATAAGGCTATTTACACAAAAGCCGATTACAAAAGTCCTAATGGTAGGGATTTAAAGAGTGTTCATTATACCTGCTTTTAATTTTATTTCCATTTATATTATTATATTTCAACTTTTCTGTCTTTATGAGAGAGTTATAATTGAGATTATCTGTCAAGCTGATAGAATTGAGAAGATGACTGAAAATTGTTTCCAGGGCTAAATAATTTGGCAAATCATTATCAAAATTTCTATCTGAAGTCTTTATGGCATGGGAATTTCCTTTTGTAGTTACACATTGTCAATTGTTTGTCAACATATTTAAATTATTTACCTTGAAACAACATTTAAAATTATGTAATAAACACTTTTTAAATTTTTCAACAGTTTTGGAATTACAGAAAAGTTGAAAAGATAGTACAGAGATTTCCCATATATCTCATACCCAGTTTCCCCTAATATTTACATTGTGCTTTAATATGGTACTTTGTGACACCAAAAACCAGTATTGATTGATTGTTCTTAACTACACTCCATACTTTATTTGGATTACTTTAATTTTTACCTAATGGTTCTTTTCTTTACCAGGACCCCATCTGAAATACCACATTTCATTTAATCACCATGTCTCCTTAGGCTACTCTGAGCTGTGATAGTTTCTCAGACTTGCCTTGACAGTTATGTGGAGTACTAGTCAAGTAGTTTGTAGAATCTTTATCAATTAGAGTTTGTCTGATGTTTTTTTCATATTTAGACTGTGGTTATGGGTAGTAATTGGGAGGGAGACCACAGAGGAGAAGTGCCACTCTCATGAGATAATATCAAAGATACATGCTGTCAAGATGAATTATGCTTATGTTGTTAACCTTGATCACCTGACTAAGGTAGTGTTTTCTTGGTTTCTCCAATGTAGTTTCATCACCTACTACTTTTTGGAAGCAAGTCAGTAAACTTGGTCCACCCTTAAGGGGTAGCGAGTTCTACTCCATATCCTGGGACAGATCTATATAAATTATTTGTAATTCTTCTCTCCCACTTATTTATTTATTTATTCAATCATTTATTTATATAATATGGACCCTGATATTTATTTTATTCTTTGGGTTATAATCCAATGCAATAATATTTATTTTGCTACTCAAATAGTTGCAGCTTTGGCCTTGGGTATCTCTCTTAGCTGCGCTCCTATGCCTCTTTGACACAGTTCTATCATTTCTTTTTAATAAGCACTTCCTTACTTTCTGGCACTAAAAGTGCTGCAGGCTCATTTATATATTCCATACCTCAGCCTTAGAATCTGTCATTTTCCATGGAACCCTGGTTTCTTTTATTGAGAATGGTATTTGAAGCTGAGATATAGTTATGGGTGTGCTTATTGTTATTGGTATGCCATTGATTCTAGGCTCTCTTGTTAGACAGCACAAGGAAACCCATTCATGGATACCAGTGCATACATACTCAGATATCTCTAATTATTTCCATATCTACCCATCAGTATGAATCTTAAGTTAAATAGGAGTTCATACTGATATCATCCTAATCTTGTGCCGCTCAGATCATTTTCACCTTCTTCCTTTGCTTATCTGTAACCTCCCACTCAAGTAGTGGTTATGGCTCCTCTATTCATTTATTTGTTCAGTCATGGTATATATGTAAAGTGGTTTCAAAATCATTAACTGCCTTGTTGAGAAATAACTTTATTTGGAATTCTTTAGTTTTACTTTTTCTAGTTTTTTCCAACAGTACTTAGGTGAGATCCTCTTTTTGCTAGTTCCCCTCTATTTCATTATGTCATGTATTTGTAATGCAATTAAATTATTTTATCACAATGTACTTTCCATTTTTGAATACCCCACTCTCATAGTTGATTTTTTTAAAATTCAAATACATTAAGGTTCAATTTTTGTACTGTGAAATTCTGCAGGTTTTGAAAAATGATTAGTGTTAGGTTTCTACCACTAGAGTAAAATACAGAATATTTTCTCAGCCATAAAATTTCTCTGTGTTTTCCATAGTCAGCCCACTCCTCTCCACAAAGCCCTATCTTTTTTCTTCTTTTATAGTTTTTTCCTTTACTAGTATGTCATATAAATAGAATTATATATGGTACGTAGCATTTTCAGACTGACTTCTTCACTTGGCAATATGCATTTAAAATTTAACTATGTGATTGCAAGGATTAAAAGCTCATTTGTTTTGATTGCCAAGTATTATGGCTGTAACTGATTTTGCTTATCTGTTCACTTAAAGAAGGACATTTTAGTCACTTACAGTTTTTGGTGATTACATAGAAAGCTGCTATAAATATTCATATGAAGGCTTTTGCATGCACATACATTTTCAAATCTGTTATGTCAATACATAGGAGCATGGATGCTGGCTCTTATGGTAAGTCTTATGGTAAGTGTGTTTGTTCCAGTGGGGCTGGGTTCAGTTAAACCTCAGTCTTTATTCAATTAGGAATACAGTAACTACAACTTTATTTTCTTTTCAGAAGACATTAAAGTCTACACTGACTTTTCACATTCTTTCTCTTCACATCTAGGTTTCAGATCATGGCATATTGCACAAGTAAGAGGCAACATTTCCACAAGAAAAGAAACACTTTCCAGGAATTTACTGGGTAGGCCAGGAGAGTTCAGCTTTGGAGAACCATCAGAGAACTTTGGGTGCCCTCCCTCATCCCCTCCTCAGGGCACTTTGGAGCAGATCAACATCCCTTTTTTGGGCCCTTGGCCTATTTGGTCGGGAAAGTCTGATTTGGGCATTTCTTCTCTAGGGAGACTGTCCTCCCAGAATTTGTCCTCCATGCAAAAGAAACTTGAGACAATAAAAGGAGTATAAAAAAATCTATAAAGACAAACAGTCTGGGACAAAGGCCTGCCCATTTCAAATACCTGGGAGAAGGCGATATCTCTTCTGGGAAACATAGGGAACAACCAAACTCTTGTAAACAACAAAACTCCAAAGCATCTAACAAAAGATCGGGATAACACACAGGCCCAGAAAGACATGGAAAATCCTGCACACTGCATTCAACTTTGGCAAACTTTCATGATAGGAGAGCTGAAGCTATAGAAAATAACTGTCCTATCACCAGTTGGTCACCAAACAAGAAGCAGATGTCTCAGTGAATACATCCCAGAGTCAACATTTTAAAATAATACAATGAACAGTATGCAAGAAAAGACTAAAAGAGAAACAAACAAACAAACAAACAAAAAAAGGGAATGATGGTCCATCCAAAGGAAAATAATAAAAATACAAAAAACACCAATGAAGAATACAAGAATGTGGACATACCAAACAGAGACTTTAAAAATGATCTTGAAAATGCTCAAGGAGGTTAAGATAAAAAGAACTTATGGATATTAGAAAAACAATGAAAGAGAAATATGAAAGTCTAAGACATAGAAATTTTTAAAAGGTAGTAAGCAGAACTACTAGAGTTGATGACCACAGTAACTGAAATGAAAAATGCCCAGGAAAATTTCAAGAGCAGATTTTTGTTCAAAGAAAGAATCAGTGGACTTGAAGACAAGACACTTTAAATGACTCAGGCAGTGAAGCAGAAAGAAAAAAAAATATTAAAGCAAAAATAGCCTAAGACAACAATGGTACACCATCAAGTGCACCAATATATGCATTGTGGAGCCCCAGAAGGAGTAGAAAGAAAGGGACAGAAGGAATAGTCAAAGGAATAATGACAGGGAACTTCTCAAACTTAGCAAAACACAGGAATATCCACATCCAAGATATTCAGAGAATACCTAACAGGATAAACATGGAGAAAAATACACCCCATCATATACTGATTATATATGCAAATGCAAAAGAGAAGGGGAGATTTCTGAATGCTGCAAGAGAAAAGCAATGTGTGCCATACAAGGGAGTCCTAGTTATATTTAGTGCTGATTTCTAACCAGAAACCATGGAAGCAAGAAGGCAGTGGGTTGAAAGTACAGGACTTGACTGATACAATGAAACAACTAGACCCAACACTGCACCCAACAAAACAGAACACATATTCTTCTGGAGTATACATGGATACACCATATGTTGGGTTGTTAAATAAGTCTCAATAAATAAAAAAATATTGAAATCAGACCATATATATCCTCTGACTACAACTGAATGAAGCTAGAAATTAATAACAGAGGGAGAAGTGGAAAATTCACAAATATGTGGAAATTAAAAAGCATACTCTTAAACAACCAATAGAATAAAAAGTAAATCAGAAGTGAAATTAAGAAATATCTTGAGGAAAATGAAAATGAAAATGTAACATACCAAAACTTATGGGATGCAGCTTTTGCAGTGCTGAGAGGGAAATTTATAGCTCTAAATGCATACTGTGCTAGTCTGCCAAAGGGATGCTGATGCAAAGTACTAGAAATCTGTTGGTTTTTATAAAAGGTATTTATTTGGGGTAAAATTTACTCTTACAAGGCCCTAAACAGTCCAATTCAAGGTTGTTTTCTCACCAAAGTCAGTTGCCACATATTGAAGCAAAATGGGCACTGATTTTTGCAAGGGTTCAGCCTTCCCTGCTTCGTTTTCTTTCTCTCAGCTGCAGGTTGGCATAAGACTTGTCTCTCAAGGCTCCCTCTTGCTCCAGGCATAGAGCTTGTTTCTTTCTGGGCCTTCTATGTCAGTCTTGGCTCTCTTTCCAAGGTCAGCTGAAAACTATCATGCAAATGGCCCATCCATCCCTGGGACCCCAGGATCAAAATTGACAGAGATCTCTCTCTTCCCGTGTCTTGAATGAGTGTCCATTTATATCAGCCCACCAAGGGGGTAGAGACTTAACCTGAGTCATGCCTTACTGACATGGTCAAATCAAAGCCTTAATCTTAACAGGTAATTTAATCAAAGGCCCTGCAATTGAATCCAATATAATCAAAGGGTATCACACCCAGAAGAATAGCTTAGTTTACAAACATAACCTTTTCTCTTTTAGGGATTCATAAAATAATCTCAAACTGTCACAAATACTTAAAAAGAAGAAAGACTTCAAATCTGTGACCTAACCTCAACAGTGGAAGAACTAGAAAAAGAAGAGCAAACTAAAACCAAAATGAGTAAATTGAAGGAAATAACAAAGATTAGAGCAGAGATAAATGATATAAAAAAAAAAGAATCAAGAAAATCAACAAAACCAAAAGTTGATTCTTTGAAAAGATCAATTAAATCAACAAGTCTTCAGCTAGAGGGCAAAGAATGACAAAAAAAAAGAGAGGATAAAAATAACAAAAATCAGAAATGAGCAAGGGACATTACTACCAACCCCACTGAAATAAAACGGAATATAAGAGAATACTATGATCAACATATGCCAAAAAATTAGATAACCTAGGTTAAACAGACAAATTCTTAGAAACACAGAAAAAAACTTCATTGTCTCAAGAAGTAATAGAAAATTGCAAAAAACCAATTAATAGGATCATAAAACCAATTAATTGAATCAGTCATAAAAATCTCCTAACAAAGAAAAGCCCAGGCTTCACAGGGGAATTCTACCAAACATTTCAAAATGACTTAATTCCAATTATGTTCAAACTTCCAAAACATTGAAGAGGAGAAACATTCCCTAACTCATTCTCTAAGGCCAACATTACCCTTATACCAAAGTCAGATAAATATACACCAGAAAAACAAAAAAATAGACCAATATTGCTTATGAATACACATGCAAAAATCAACAAAATGTTAGCAAACTTAATCCAATAGAATATTAAAACATTAATATTAAAAGAATTAAATAACAAGAACATAAGAAAATCAATTAATGTAATATACTGCATTAGCAGAATGAAGGGGAAAAAACACATAATCATCTCAATTGATGAAGGTAAGGCATTTCATAAAATACACTACCCATTTTTTATTAAAAAAAAAATTTAGAACACTAGGAATAGAAGGAAACTTTCTCAAGATGATAAAGGGGATATGTTAAAAGCCCATGGCTAACATCCAACTTAATAGTGAAAACTGAAAGCTTTCCCTCTAAGATCAGGAGCAAGACAAGGATGCCTACCATCACCAATGTATTCAACATTGTATTGGAAGTTTTTACAGAGCAATTCGGCAAGTAAAAGAGAAAAAAGGCATCCAAATTGGAAAGGAAGAAGTAAAACTTTTCCTACATGCAAATGATATGATCTTATGCACAGAAAATCCTGAAAATCCACAACAAAACTCCTAGATCTAATATGAATTCAACTAAGTGGTGGGGTACAAGACCAACATGCAAAATCAATAGTGTTTCTATGCAAAAGCAATGAACAATTGGAAGAAGAAATCAAGAAAAAAAATTCCATTCATAATAGCAACTAAAAGATTCAAATATCTAGGAATAAATGTAACCAAAGAGGCAAAAGCTTTGTACACAGACAACTACAAAACATTTCTAAAAGAAATTTGAAAAGTCTAAATAAATGGAAGGACATTCTGTGTTCATGGATTGGAAGAATAAATACTGTTAAGATGTCAATATCACCCAAAGCAATTTATAGATTCAATGCAATACCAACCAAATTCCAACAATTTTCTTTGATGAAAGGTAAAAGCCAATCATTACATTTTTGTTGAAAATGGGATATAAGGCCCCTCTCAATTGGAAGCAGAGTGGGTGCTCAATCCAAGAGTGAGGAATGAAAAATCATAAGGGGGAAATGCAACTATGGACTAAAGTAGACTTATTATTATTCTACTACTGGAAGAACTTGTAACCTTGGTATAAGGACAATAGTCACCAGAGCTTTTGAAGGGAGGGAGAGGGAAGAATAGGAGTAATAAGGGGAATTTGGGGGACATTGGAATTTGATATTGCAATAATGGATACAGGCCATTATACATTTTGTCAAAACCTATAAAATTGTGCCGTGCTATGTGTAAACCCAATGTAAACTATAGACCATGGTTAATAGCAATGCTTCTATATTTGTCCATCAATTGTAACAAATGTACCACACTAATGAAAGTTACTCCTAATGAGGGAAAGTGTGGTAGGAAGAGGGTGTGGGGTATATGGGAATCCCCTATTTTTTAATGTAACATTTATGTAATCTAAAGCTTTTTTAAAAGTAAAGAATTATTTTTATTAAAAAAGTAATTTTTATTAAAACATAAATAAAAACATCAAAAAATTAAGTAGAAGGGTAAGTGACCCTGAATAACTAAAGCCATCCTGTAAAGGAAGAATGAAGTTGGAGGACTCACACTTCCTGATCTTAAAATTTATTGCAAAGCCACAGTAATCAATACACCATGGTATTGGCAAAAGGACAGATATATAGACCAATGGAATAGAATTGAGTGTTCAGAAATCAACACTAATATTTTTGGCCAACTCATTTTTTACAAGATGGCAAAGACCACTCAATTGGAAAAGAATAGTCTCTTCAAAAAATGCTACTGGAAAAACTGTATCTCCATTTGCAAAGAAAAAGTAGGACCCTACCTCACACCATATACAAAAGCTAACTCCAAATGGATCAAAGGCCTTAATATAAAGGCTAGAACTATCAAAATCCTAGAAGAAAATGTAGGGAAGCATCTTCAGGACCTTGCCTTAGGCAATGGTTTCTTAGACTTTACACCTAAAGCACAAGCAACAAAGGAAAACAAATAGATAAATGGGACCTTATCAAAATTAAAAACTTTTGATCATCAAAAGACTTTATCATGAAAGTAAATGAAAACCTAAACAATTAGAGAAAATATTTGGAAACCATAAATATGAAAAATGATTAATATCCAGAATATATAAAGAAATGCTTCACCTTTGCAACAAAAAGAAAAACAACCCAATTAAAAACAGATAAAAAGACTTGAACAGACATCTCTCCTATGAAGACATACATATATGCCCAGGAGGCACAAGAAAAGATCCGAAAAATACCCACCAGGGAAATGCAAATCAAAAATATGAGGAAATAACATTTCAGGCCATTAGGATGGCTGCTAATTAAAAAAAAAAAAAAAGAAAGGAAAATCACAAGTGTTGAAGACGATACGAAGAAATAGGCATACTCACTCGTTCATTGCCGTTGGCAATGTAAAATGGTTTAGCCACTGTGAAGACAGTTTGGTGGTTCCTCAGAAAGCTAAGTATAGAACTACTTACTATACTGTAAGTAGTACTACTGGCAATCCCATTACTAGGTTGATACCCAAAAAATTGAAAGCAGGGACCTGAATAGATATGTGCACATCTTTGTTCATAGTGGCATTATTCACAATTGTCAAATATGGAAGCAACCCAAGTGTCCATCGACTAATGAATGGATAAATAAAATGTCTTATATACATACAATGGAATATTATTCAGCCATAGAATAGAATGCAGTCCTGATACATGCGACAGCATGGATGAACCTTGAAGACATCATGTTGAGTAAAGTAAGTCAGACACAAAAGGACATTGAGTTGAATCAATCAGAATAAGAAAACTCATAGATTCAGAATCTAGAACATTATTTACCAGGGAATAGAATGGTGATAGGGAATGGGAAGTTGAGGCTTAAAATGTATATGTTTTCTATTTGAAATGGTGGAAATATTTTGGTAATGGATGGTGGTGATGTTAGCACAACATTGTGATTACAATTAACAACACTGAAACATGTATCAGGATATGATATAAAAGGGAAAATATTAAATTGCATATTTGGTAACAGAATAATTTTTTTTTAAATCCATGGAACTACACTACAAAAACAGTGAATCCTAAGTTAAACCATGGACTTTAATAATACAATTATAAAAATGTGCTATACCCAAATGTAACAAATGTTTCATAACAATGAGAGGTATTAGTAGTAAGGGTCCATACATGAATCCTGAATTTTATTCATGATTATTGTGTAAAGCCATAACATCTCTAATAAAGACAAAATTAAAAACTAATAATTTTGAATATATACATGATTTTATATTTATTTGTAAAGATCTTAGAAATAATTTGAATTTGAATATCTTAAAAAAAGTAAACATTATACAAAATCCTCTAATTGCTTGCTGGATTCTGGAGAACAAATCGAAATAAAGATTTATTTACAAACATAACCATTGGATTTTTTGTCTAGCTTAAATTGAATGCAGTATAAACTAGGAGAGATTCCCTTATACTTTCATAATCTGAAATTTTTTGCCATTTATTATTCAGAAAAGTAAGAATTGTGCTTTATGGTTATAATGAAGTTAACTATTTTAGAATAGTTAAACTGTGCATTTACACTTTTATTATCTGATTTAACACATTTCAATTAGATACAGGACTTACCAGGATATTTATAATTAGCTGTTTATATAAACTTTAGTCAATTCAAATGTATCTTTATAATCTTTAATATATCTAGCTTAATAATTAAGATTTTGTCTTAGCATCCAAACAATCTTAATTATTTCTATCTAATTTCCCATTGGACCAAAGGGAGGAAATGAGAGGGTGTATTTTCTTGAGGATGATCACCTCAAATATTTAAGTTTGGAAAAGATATAAGTAGATATTCTGGGTTTCTACATGCTGTGACAGTTTCCAGACCCTACAGTGAAAGAAAGTAAGAAGCAAAATGATAGTATTATCAAGAAATAGTCCCTGGTCACAAAAGAGTGTGGTTATTCTGGACTCCAGAAGAAAGAGGATACAAATTTCATTTTCCCACTTGTATTCCCTTAAAAAATTATGTATATATATGTATATATCTATGTATGTATAGGTATAAGTTAAGGTATATAGATTATCATACTGTCTTAGTTTCTTAGGGCTGTTACTATAGAATTCCACAAAGTGAGTGGCTTAAAACAATAGAAATTATTTTCTCTCACAGTTCTGGAGGTGAGAAGTCTCAAGTCAAGGTTTCAACAGAGGTATCTGTGCTTCTTTCTCTCTTGGTTTATAGATGAATTGCCTCTTCCCTTACATGACCACCTTCTCTGTGTCTCTCTAGGTGTCCACTCTGCTTTTCGTAAGGTTAAAAGCCTTGTTGGATTAAGGGCCCCCTCTTCTCCAGTAAAAGTTCATTTTTACCTTGACTAATTCCATCTGTAAAGACCCTATTTCCAAATAAGGTGAAAATCTGAGGTACTGAATATTAGAGGTTAATTAGAGGAAGATTAGAGGTTAATTTGAAATTAACACACGTTACATGCTCAAATTGTGCATAATCTTCACTAGAAAAGCCCATAGAGATAATTTGTATACCTAGACCTCAAAGGCTTCTTTGTTTTGCACGAGACTTTTGTATTACAAGAATCCAGACCCATTGTTCATCAATATGTTGCAATTTAGAGAAGTCTACTATGTTAAGCTTCTCAAAACATGGAGAAAACATCAAGTTAAATTTTATAGTAATGACATGAATTAATCAATAATTCAAATTCAGCATGCCACTTTGCTTTTACTTTTTTGTAATCAGTTATTGTCATTCTAACCCTGTGATTTCATAATGAATTTAAGATACTAACATTCGGGTTATCTGTAATGCAAAGTTTAGAATACTTAGTGGAAATCCATAAAAAATATTAAATTATATTTTTAAGAAGGTTTACTGAGAGTTTTGAAAAGTCAATGTTATAATCAAATAATAATTATCCAACAGAATATTCAGAAACAATGTACTGATATATTAACCAATACTTACTCCGAAAGAGTATATAAAGAAATTTTAGAATATAGAATATAAAATGCATTCTTTTGATTGATATCATGTAGTTTCCTAATAAATCAATATTTTCTCCCCCAAGTATATGGATTATAAATTTATACTTTAATATTTTGTACAACAAATTTGGACAAAGTGTTCAAAACATAAATGGCATAACCTACTAAGTTGGATTTTTTTCTTTAATTCTTTTAATATAGCTTCCTGGTTTGGGCCTTCATTTTCAATATTTACACCACCAATGCCTAATTTTTAGGGCATTACATTGTTACAAAGTTGAGAAGAAAGTAAAGAGTGAAAAAAATGTTATCAATATAAAATAAAATCTCTCACTGACCTCTAAAAACATAATATCTGATATTAGAACAAGAACAAAATTATAAGCAGTGATAATTTTTTATCAATATAAGGAACAATATGATTAAGATGATTAAGCAATTCAGTGTAGAAACAGAATAAAAAGTCACCAAACATTGGTATGGCTCAAGGCTTAAAATAATAGAAATGCAGAGATATAGGTTGAATTTGTTTCAAACCAAATTCTTTCAAGAACTCAGAAGATATCTCTTTTCAACTACACTTGCCCAGGTAGCATTTCATCCTTTTGTGAAACCATTTTGACAGTTTTACTTTTTGTAAAAGTATGCATACACATCAGTTTATATTATATTGAAAACGTTCATCTTCAATATTCTGTACCATAAGTCACCAATATTACTTAGATGCAATTTTTTTTATGTTTCATCTAAACAAAGCCACGGATGTTTCCTAGAATGTTTGGTTCATTTTATGCTAATATTATTTTGAAACATCATTTGCAGACATTGGCTATGTTAAAGAAAAAAGGAATTGATATGTATGTGTAGAGTAAAATTTTAAAAAGAAAAGGCAATGAAAAGAAGGGAAAAAAAGCTAGAGGACTTAATGATAATGAACCAGGCCAGGGTATCAGTGAGCCAAAATAATTACTAATGAAGAATATTACTAATTATTATTTTCATTAGTAGTTGAACTAAAACTTTGTACAGGATTTATGAAGGGAAAAAAAGCTTCTTAACAAGAATTTGATATAAAAGCACACTGTACTCATGTGGGAAAGCTGATAAGCATAATTGTTGGGAATATTTTCTAATCGTTTGATGTGGCCTTTTTTAAATGTAGCCATAGATGGTAGAAGTGATATATGTGGCAAAAGCTTTTAAGAAGTCCTCTTCCTTACAGATGATTAAAGTTCAATCAAAATGAGCAAATGGACACTGGCATCCATTGTTTCTGGTTCATAGCAAGCTATATATAATTTCTCATTATTTTTGAGCTGTTATCATAAAGCATATTTTGTAATTGTGGTAACTATGATATAGCAAGGTTAAGTAATTCTTTTCAGATTATATAGATACATAGTAGAGGAGGGACAGAAATGAGGATATGTCAAACTAAAAACTCATGAATTTAATCCTTACATTATTCTATCCCATCATAATTACTAGAATACTTGGATGAAAAAATAATTATAAATTCTTTCTAACCTTTCAGTATTTGTAGTTAGATGTGATTTTTTATTATTTCCCTCTTCTGTTGATTGGTTTTAAATTTTTTTCTTGTTTTCTGATAGTACTCCCCTTGATAGGTTATTATGAACCACCCTTTGCCAACCATCTCCATTGCCACTTCTTCCTTTGCATAGTATCAGAACTTATCATGATTTAAAAACATCTTTCGGGACTTGCTGTCTGAAAATTCTATTCCCTCCTGTTTGCCCTTCTGTTTCTTCCTCTTAGAAAAATACCTAAGTCCCTCTTTTGCTTTTGATGTTTTTTTCTTTCTCCATTTTTCTCCAGGGAGTTTTAATTGCTTCCTCTTCTACATAGCTCTTCTTTACATCTAATCTATTGTCATTTTTACAACATTGTAATTCAAATAATCTGTTTATAGCCCTTTATGCTTCACTGAACTGAAATCTTCTGAGCCCATGATCTCTTTTACACCATGTGCCTCCAGATCATTGTTTTTTTTTTTTTCATTTAAAGTCATGTTTATTGTGGTATAATTTAGATTAAATTGCAATTTTTTTAGTGTGTAGTTCTATTCATTTTTACAAACATACTCATGTACCATGACCATAATCATGATACAGAATATTTCCATTTACCAAAGTAGTTTCCCTGTGCCCCTTTGCATTTAAGCTTCTCTCCCCACTGCAATCCTGGGAAATTACTGAACTGTTTTTTGTCTCTATATTTTTGCCCATAACAACTGCCATAGAAATAGAATCATACAGCACAGATTTTTGAGTCTAGCTTTTCACTCTTAATCTAATGCTTTTGGGTTTCAACCATTTGGTTGTATCAATAATACATCCATTTATATTGGTGAATAGTAGTCCATAAGGATGTACTACAGTTTGTTTATATATTCATAAGTTGCAGGAAATATAGTTTTTATTCATGCTTGGAGATTATAAATAAAGCTGGTGTAAATACTCATGTACCAGCATTGGTGTGAACATAGGTTTATCTTAGGCAAATATTTAAGAGTGAGACACATGGTCGTATATAAGTTTGTGCTTAATTTATAAGAAACTGCCAAACCATTTTCCCAAGCAGCTATATGATTTTGAATTCCTAATAGCAATGTTCAAGATGTTCCCCAATTGGTATTATATTATTGTCTTTTTTTAAGCCATTCTATTAGGTGTGTCATGGCATCACATTAAGGATTTAACTTCCCTAGTGATGATTCATGTTGTGCATTTTTCATGTGTTTAATTCCAATCCACATATGTTCTTTGATAAAGTGTCTATTCAAGTTGTCAGCCATTTAAAATAATTGTTTTATTATTATTGAGGGTTTTTTGACTTTTTAAAAATCAATGTTATTGATACAAATTAATAAAGCATACATTTCATCCAAAGTGTACAAACAATGATATTTGGTAATATCTCATAGTTGTGCATTCACCACCTTAATCATCATTATAGCATTTTCATTATTTCAATAATAATAATAATAAACAAAAACCAGACAAATAAGCAAACAAGAAAATCCCTTACCTCTCAATCTCTCCATGTTTCCCCTGCTGCACATAGCTGCCATTTCTGGCTATTCTTGCACAATTATTTATTTGCTTATTAAGCAGTTTTATTGAGATATATTCACATACCATATGATCTTTTCAAAGTATATAATAAAGGGCTTTTAGCATAATCCCCATGTTGTACATTCTTCAACTCAAAAATTTTAGAACAATTTCATTACTCCAAAAAGAAAGACTCCACACCCCTTAGAATTCCTTCCTCAGCCCTACATAGCCACTAATCTAATTTCATCTTTATTAATTGATTTATATTTATTTTTATATAAATGGAATCATACAATAGTAGTACTCTGTGTCTAGTCTCCTTAACTTAGCATAAATTTTTTTGTCTGATATTAACATTTTGTTGTATTAACTGATATTTGTTCAACTTCAAAGAAAAATGGTCTTATATATGCAATGTTATCCATATTCACATTTCACATAATATATTTATATTTCACACAATATATTTAGTTCATAATAGAGCAATCATACAGTATTTGTCCCTTTGTGTCTGTTGCTTCACTGAACATAATGTCCTCCAGGTACATCCATGTTGTCATATGTTTCACGACTTAATTTCTAACTGCTCCATAATATTCCATTGTGAGTATACTCCGCAATTCGTTTATCTATTCATCAGTTGATGGACACCAAGGTTGTTTCCAAACTTTGGCTATCTTGAATAATGCTACGATGATATCAGTGTGCAGGTATCTATTTGTGTCACTACTCTCAGTTCTTTTGGGTTTATACCTAGCAATGGTATTGCTGGGAACCATGGCAAGTCTATATTCAACTTCCTTAGGAACTGCCAACGAGTCCTCCACAAGGATGTTGGGAGGTTTTAGATGACTGTTTCAATTGCCTCATTTGAGATTGATTTGTTGAAGTCTTCTATTTTTCTAAGGTCTGTGTAGCGGGTTCATGTGTTTCTAGGAAATTTTCTAATTTTTTGGCATATGGTTGTTCATAGTATCCTATTATCTCTTTTATTTTTGCAGTGTCAGTGGTAATGTACCCCCTCCCATTTCTAATTTTATTAGTTGCATTTTCTCTCTTTTTTCTTTGTCAGTGTAGATAATGGTTTGGGTATTTTGTTGATCTTCTCAAAGAACCAACTTTTTCTTTTGTTGATTCTCTACATTGTTTTTTTGTTTGTTTGTTTGTTTTCCATTTCATTTTTTTCTGCTCTGATGTTTACTATTTCTTTCCTTCACCTTTGTTTGGGATTAGTTTGCTGTTCTGTTTCTACTTCCTCCAGGTGTGCAGTTAGGTCTTCAATTTTAGTTCTTTCTTCTTTTTTAATGTAAGCATTGAGGGCTATAATTTTCCCTCTCAGCACTGTTTTTGCGGTGTCCCATATGTTTTGATATGTTGTGTTTTCATTTTCATTCAACCCAAGAAATTTGCTGAATTCTCCTGCCATTTCTTGTTTGACCCATTGATTATTTAAGAGTGTGTTGTTTAGTCTCCATACATTTATGAATTTTCCATTTTCTGTCCATTATTAATTTCTAACTTAATTCTGTTATGATCAGGGAAAGTGTTTTGTAGAATTTCAATCTTTTTAAATCTATTGTGTCTTGTCTTGTGACCCAACATATAGTTTATCTTGGAGAAGGATCCATGAGCACTTGTAAAGAATGTTTATCCTGCTATTAGGGGGTGCAATGCTCTATAGATGTCTGTTAGTTCTAGTTCATTATCATATTATTCAAGTTCTCTGTTTCTTATTAATCCTCTGGCCAGATGTTCTATGCAATACTGAGAATTATGTATTGAAGTCTTCCATTGTTATTGTAGAGACATCTATTTCTCCGTTCAGATTTGCCATTGGGTGTCTCATGGATCTTTGGGCACTGATGTTAGGTGCATAAATATTTAGTATGGCTATTTCTTCTTGCTGAATTGCCCCTTTTATTAATATGTAATGACCTTATTCATCCCTTATAACAGTGTTGCTTTTGAAATCTATTGTGTACGATGTTAGTATCACTACTTCAGCTTTTTTTTTTTTTTTTTTTTTTTTTTTTTTTTTTTTTTTTTTTTTTTTTTTGGTTACTGTTTGTGTGGAATATCTTTGTCCAACCTCTCACTTTTAACCTGGTTGTGTCCTTACATCTGAGGGGTGGTATCTTGTAGACAGCATATAGATGGCTCATATTTTTTATCCTATTTATTCTATCAGTCTATGTCTTTTGATTGGAGCGTTCAATCCATTAACATTCAATGTTATTACTGTAAAGGAATTACTTACTTCGTTTATTTTGACCTTTGGCTTTCTGTTGTCATATCATACCATTGTCTATCTTTTTACACTTTAATTTACCCTCTCTAACAATCTTTATTTCTATACTCTTCTCCAAGTCTCCCGCCCTTGTTTTTTCCTTTCAGGCTACAGCACTCCCTTTAGTATCTCTTGTAATTCTGGTCTTGGTATCAGTATTTGTTTCTTTGTGAAGACTTTGAACTCCCCTTCATTTTTGAAGGACAGATTTGCCAGATACAGAATTCTTGGACTGCAGTTTTTCTCTTTCAGTACCTTAAATACATCACAGCCCTTTCTTCTCTCATCCATGGTTTCTAATGAGGATGGCACTTAATCTTATTGAGTTTCCCTTGTATGTGATGCTTTCCTTTTCTCTTGCTGCTTTCAGAATCTTCTTTTTATCTCTGCTATTATTTAATCTGAATAATATGTGTCTTGGGGTAAGTCTATTCAGATTTGTTCTGTTAGGGGTGTGTTGTTCTTTTGGATTTATGTCTTTCATAAGGGTAGGAGAGTTTTCATTCTTTATTTCCTCAGATATTCTTTCTGCTCCTTTTCCATTTTCTTCTCTTCCTGGGACATTGATAATTTGTATGTTTTTGCATTTTGACTTTCATTCAATTCCCTGAGATTCTGTTCCATTATTTTCCATTCTCTTCTCTTTCTGTTCCCCTGTCTTTTCCAGTTCAGGTGTTCTGTCTTCAAAATCACCAATTCTATTTTAGAGCAATTCAAATCTGCTCTTATGTGCCTCTAATGTACTTTTAATCTCAATCATTGTGTCTTTCATTTCCATAATGTCTGTTACTTTTCTTTGAAGGCTTTCAAATTGTTCTTTGTGTTCAGCCAATGTCTTCTTAATATACTTTATCTCTTTAGTCATACTTTATTTCAATTCTTTAAATATATTTAGGAGAGTTGTGTGATTATCATTGATTAATTGTTTTAAATTCTGTATTTCTTCAGGATATTTGGTTTGTTCCTTTGCCTGGGCCATCTCTTCCTGTTTCCTACTATGGCTTGTAATTTTTGGTTGATATCTAGGTATCTGAATATGTTGTTGAATTTACACTGATGACCAATTTCTCTCTCTTGCCTATTGTTATTATTTTTTATAGCTCTTCTTTAATATTTGGCTAGACTTATCCAAAGTTTATGAAATTGCCCAGCTGAAGTTTTCAAATCATGCCAGGAACTCACAAATGGTGTGCAAATTTTCTCCCAGAAATTAGAGAACAGAGAGACTCAAGTGTAGTTTTTGTCCCTGCAATTTCCAGATAGTCCAGCAGATGGCACTCATTGGTGCACCTTTCCACAGAGCTGTATCTCTTGGTTTTCCTTTACTTTTTCTGGCATAAGCCAAGATTCAAAGTGGGCTCTGCTGGCCGAATTTACTGAAGAAAACCCTCCTGACTCCCCCTCTCTTTTCCTTTGGGATAGCTGAGAGAAACAATGATGTCTGCCACCCACCCCTCAGTCAGCTGCAATGAGCTCAGGGTTTTACCCTAGCTTAATATCTTGGAAGTGGGGGAGGGTTCCTGGCAGCTGGGAGGTTTAGTAACTCACAGTTTGTTGTTTCAGGTTTTTCATCTCTCTGTCCCTCACACTCCTGGAAGTTGTGAAGCACTGTCCTGGTCTGCTGACCCCCAAAGTAGGTCCCTCAGGCAGCTTTTGGATCTTTCTTTATTGTTTTTGGGAAAGAATTGAGTCTTGTCTGACTAATCCAATGCTGACTTCCCATAATCCTCTATTATTGAGGTTTTTTTAGACTCCCCCCAAATGGCTCCATTATCTGCTTGCTCATTCTTTTTGCTTATTGTTTGTGCTCATTGTCTGCTTGCTGTTTGCTCTCATTGTTCATTGTCTGTTTTTATTCTTTTTTTTTTAAATATATTTTTTATTTTTTAAAAAGGTATTTAGATTACATAAATGTTACATAAAAATATAGGGGATTCCCATATGCCCTACTTCCTACACCTCCCCCTTTTTCCACACTAACAACATCTTTCATTAGTGCTGTACATTCATTATCTATGCTTAATGGCAATGCTCTAAAATGTTTCTATTCTTTAGGAGGTCCTGGGAACCAAACCTGGGACTTCCCATGTGGGACATTGGTGCTCAGCTGCTTGTCTGCTCCCTTATTATTGAGTTTTGAGAGTCTTTTATATTCTGGGTATATGTTTTTTCTCAGATGCATGACTTAAAATATATTCTCTCCTTGGCTTATACTTTAATTTCTTAATAGTGTCTTTGGAAGAATGGAAGTTTTATTTTGATGAAGTCCAATTGATGAACGCTTTAATTGATTGTATTTTCTGCATCATATCTAAGAAATATTTGCTTAACCCAAGATCCCAGTGATTTTCTCTTATTTTTTTAAAGAATGCATATACTTGATGTTTTACATTCTAGTCTTTGATCCATTTTTTTATTTTTAAAGAAGTTTTAGATTTCATAAAAGTTACATAAAAAATATAGGGGAATCCCATATACCTCACCTCCTTGTACCTCACAATTTACCCAATTAAAAATATCTTTCATTAGTGTGGTGCATTTTTTACAATTGAAGAATAAATATTGAAGCATTGTTGCAAACTATGGGCTATAGTTTACATTATGCTTTAGACTTTGCACTGCACAATTTATAGGTTTTGACAAAATGTATAATGGCCTTTATCTGTCATTGCTATATCATACAGAACAATTCCAATGTCCCAAAAGTGCTCCATGTTACACTTATTCTTCCTTATCCCTCCCCTCAGAAACTCTGGTGACCACTGTCTTTAAATCAATGTTACAAGTTCTTCCATTACTAGAATAATAAGTCTCCTTTGGTCCATAGTAGCTTCCTTCTTATATGTGTTCACTCCTCAATCTTGAGGACCTTGGGCTGGTTATGCCCACTCTGCTTCCAACTGGGAGGTGGCTTATATCCCATGGGGCAAATGGGTGGAGCTTTCCTGCTTGCAGTTCTAGATACTTTCTGTATTTTGGAATAGGCATTGTCTATCATCCTTTTGTTAGTTGTCCTGGGTAAGTCCAATGAACTGGAGATTAGGTGTTGGCTGCAACTCTGATGTGATTCAGGGCTCAACTTGCATATGAACAGCCAGAAGATTTAAGTCTCTGGGACATATATTTAATGGGTATAGTGCTAATTATAGGCTCAAATAAAAGGGGCACAAGAACCATGCGTAGGAAAATTATAAATGAGTCTAACTCTGTTACACTGGGAAGAAAGGTTGTCACATATTCCAAGGTAAGGCTCACTGATGAGGTGCCAATTTCCTGAGGTTGTTTGCTCTGCCAATAGTGTCCAGATGATTTTAGAGCCCTCAGGAGCACCTCTGCTTGAGGCATTGTTTACTGTGGCAGTCAGTGAAATCCTCCTGAGACATGCTTGAGCATAACCTCTGGAAGGACCTCATGATTCATTTTGAAATCTCTTAGCCATTAAAACTCATTTTTATTTAATATTCTCCCCTTTTGGTCAAGGTCTTTTTCCAAATGCTTTGCTAGTTAGCACTTGGTAAGAATCCCTCAGTGCCACAGAGGTCCATTCTCAGGAGTCATGTCCCACACCACAGGTAAGAGGGAAGTAGCTAGCTTATATGCTGAATTTGGCTTAGAGAAAGGCCACATTTTAATAACAAAGAGGTTTTCAGGAGGCAACTCATAGGCAATAGATATTACTAGGCTAAGTTTAACTTTTACAAGAAAAGGTTCATAAGTAAAGCATTAATATCAAGGGCCTGGCATATTGGTCTATCTTTTTCGCTTGGTACTGTATGTACTCTAGAGATTCTTTCCATTCTATTAGAGAATGTAGCAGGACTTCTCAGGATGGGAATTTTATATTTTGTTGGCTATTGTTTGGGTCTCCACACTTCATGACCACATGAACACATTCATATTCCATAGATCCATGCCCCGGATGCATCCTTTCCCACAAATCCCCCCACAACTAATAACCTGCACCAGTGGTATGCCCCAGCCATAGTTGTAATTTTCTGTAATCCAAATCCTCCCCAAAAACAAAGCCAAAAATTTTTTTGCATTGTTCCATTCTTACCAATGTAGTTTCTTTTTTTTTTCTTTTTTTTATACAAAAAGTTGCTTTTTATTTTAGTATGGCACATATCAATGTAGATTATTTTTTGTTGTTGTTGTTTTGTTTTGTTTTGTTTTTATTTGTAAAATGATATATAAATACATATTGC
>JAQZBX010032060.1:0-26040 GCA_029593785.1 Cabassous unicinctus | reverse complement strand
AGAGAGAAGGCGCATGGGCTGCCAGGCTCTGTGTGCCGGTGAGCCGCCAGGCCCTGGGAGCCATGCACCAAGATGATGACGTAAAAGGAGAGAAACAAGACGAGATGCTCTGAAAGCTCCGAAAACCAGGAGCCGACGTGGCGCAGATGGCAGAACACCTCTCTCCTACATCGGAGGTCTCCAGGATCGAATCCTGGTGAAGACTGGAGGAGGAGGATGAGAAGAGATGAAACAGACACAGAGAATTGCCCAGCGAATGGACACAAAACAGCAAATGGGGAAGGGGGGCTTAAAATGGATCAAGTAAATAAATAAATCTTTAAAAAAAAAAAAAAGAGACACAAAGAGGAGAGACAATGAGGGATACAAAAAGCAGGGAATGGAGGCGGCTTAAGCAATTAGGCGCCTCCCTGCCACATCGGAGGTCCGGGTTTCAGTTCCTGGTTTCAGTTCCTGAAGAAACAAAGAAGACAACAGACACAGTAAGTGCAAACAACGAGGGGGTGGGGAGAAATAAATAAATAAAAATCTATTAAAAAAAAAAAAAGACTTTGGTCAGCAGAAATAGCCAGGAGGCAGGGAAAAGCTACGTTTTCTTAGGAGAGCGAGGGATTTGGAGAGAGAAGGAGGAGGCAGAGGAAGACAGAGGCAGCAGCAGCTCAGCTACTAACATGAGGGAATTCGCCGTATTTCCCTGTGGCTCTCCAAAGCTTTATTTTCAGACCTGATCTCCACCCAGAACTTCAGGCGAATACTTGCATGGTTTCACAGACATTTCAAACAAACTCGCTCAAAAGAGAACACTTGATTCTACCCAAATCTGCTCTTCCTGGTTTCCCCATCTCAGAAAAAGGCATAATGGTCCACTTAGTTGCTTAAGCCAAAAACCTAAGAACTTTCCTTGTCTCTTTCATCTTCCTGATCTCCTGTAAATCTGCCTCCAAAGTGCATCCCAAGGCCATTCTCTTCTCTCCGTCTCCTGAATCCAATGTAGTCCAAGCCAACATCATTTTTTGTTTTCCTGTTGCAGCATCGACCTAACCGGTCTCCTTGATTCCAATCTTGTCCCCTCTTCACAAACCCACCAGAGTAACTTTCAAAAATATATACCAGATCAAAGTATCCCTCCGCTTGAAGATTTGCCATTGCACTTGGAAAAATCCCTGAATTCTTTCCTCTGAGTCACAAAGTCCTCCATGATCTGGTCCCTGCTGTCCACCTAGCCTCTCACGCACTTTCCTGTTCGCTCCACAGCTGGCCTTGGTTTCTGTCCCTCACATTTGCCAAGCTCAGTCCTCCGCCTGGGATGCTCGTCCGGCTTGACCACACAGACCTCAGACTGGACGTCATCTCCTCAGGCCACCCACCCACCCAGTATTATGCCACCTTACTTTAACTCTTACCACTTGCTGATAACTTCCATGCTTATTATTATTTTTTGGTTGTTGTCTATCTTGCTCTATTTATAAAGTTGATTGGAACAATGAAGGAATGAACTCCAAACCAACAAAAGGAAACTACAGTATCCATTTTAACTGAATTCCAAGATTGTCTAAGAGAAAGCTGACTCAGTAAGTCCACTCTCTGGTATATGCCCTGCAGAAATGAGATTTATGTCCACCAAAAGACGTGTCCAAACTTGTTCATGGCAACTTTATTCCTAATAACCAGAAGCTAGAAATAACCCAAATGCTCATCATAGAATGGATCAATTGTGATATATTCACACAAAGGAATGCTACCCAGAAATGAAAAAGAATGAATTATTTCTATATACAACCCCATACATCATGGATGACTCTCAAAGTCAATGATGAGCAAAAGAAGTCAAACACACAAATATATATTTATATTTTTATATATACATGGTATGATTCAATAAAAATAAATCACATAAGTAAAACTAATCCATAGTGCTAGAGATTGGAGAAATGGTTACCTTTAGGAACACACTGATTGGGAGGGGACATGAGAGAGCCTGCTGGAGTCTAGAAACATCCTGTATCTCCATCTGGCTGGTGATTTCATGGGCCTATATATATATTAAAAATTGTCACAATTGGTGCATTATACTGTAAGTTATCCCTCAATTAAGAAGTATCACAGTTTAAAAATTAAGTAGCCCATGTGTCACCACAAATTCCAAAACAGAAAACAAGCTGTGCTCTGTCTCTCTCCACCACCATCCTGATTCAGCTGCTTCCTCTTGCGTGTGTGCCAGGATAGCATGTGACGTGGGGGAAGTGTGCAACGCAAGCAGGCAGCATGGCAGATGCAAGCACGCCTTGCTAGGGGAGTAAATGTGGACCATCCTTTTGCAATTTCCTCACCTATGGCTAGAGAAGATAAGCATATGCCCTGAGAAAAATGGCAGAATAAGCAGTTTCTCTGTGGCTGTTTCCCCTTTGCTTGTTCCCTGATTTCACTCTCACACTCTACCTCATCGTTAAGGACAAATCTCTCTAAAAGCATCCAAAACCACGCTGGACTAATTTCTGACAGTTTGGCTCACCATCGGCATGTGGCACACCACCATGAAGCCTCTTCCATTCCCTCACACGAGTCTACGTCCTTCTCAAAATCCCTGCTTCTTTCTCTGTCCTCACCCCTCTGTGATTCCCTCTGTCTCCTCAATCTTCCCACTCATTTCTTTCTTCTAGGATGTGGACAGAAGATCTCATGATTTCCTTTCATCTGAATTATTTGATTTTTAAAAAGAATTTGGAAAAACTAGATCTTGCTTTTAAAAACCCCTTTACATTAATATACATCCCTGTATACCATATTACGTGGAAATTTGATTTTTAAACTACATAGTTGTCACTCTAAAAGTTATAAACAAAGCATGTTGGAATTGGTGGGTTTGCTGTTTTCTCAGAAAAACAAGGAATTTACTTAACACTGTTATTAAGTACTGAAAAGATTTATTTACCCAAAGTGAAAGACATAAAATGTCTTAATGAACCCAATTTATATAGACAATAACTCACAAAATGCCTAGTGGTAGGAAAGCAGTTATGGGAGGTTTGTTTCATTAATATTTTATGCCCCGAAGGGGACAAGAGTGGGAGAGGGTGTTGGGAGGCTGAAGCCTGCTGCAGGCGTGAAGACCCCTGGCACGGGGCAGAGGAGGCACAGGAGGCAGGGCTGGGTTGTAGGTGCCTCGGGGCCTATTAATAGTCCCTGACCGTTGAACATTTACACGGCAGGGAGGCTAATCACTGACATGGCATGGTGGAGGGTGGCGCCTCTGGGGGCAGCTGCTCAGCCTTCCTGCTGTCCTGAAGAGCTCACCTGCCTTTAATGTGCACGTCAGCACGGCAAACCAGCGCTGCATGACAGGCCCTGCTCCCCAGCCCTGAAGGCGTCGTCGACAGGGGCCACGACTCTACCCACCCCAAGCGCCCTGCAAGTATTTCTTACAGCTAACGGCTCCACTTTCCCCACGAGAAGTGCTAGAAATAAAACATCCTCCACCCCATCACACTTCCAGGGAGGTGTCGGGAAACTGCGCTGGCCCAGCCCTTCGCTCGGCTCTGCAGGACGTTACTGAGAGACCCCCATAAGATGCACAGTAAGAATGCACTCAACCTGAGTCTTCATTCCACGCCTTCACAGTTACGGCTGCTAACACCTGCTGCTCAGGGGTGTTTTGAAGGCTCGATGAGATGCGAGGCCGGCAAGGGCAGGTGTGCAGGAAATGCGGGTCCTTCCACTCCGACCCGCTCGCCCACAGAGCATGAACTGATAAATGCGTTTCCTCCAGCGTGGAGGTCTGCAGTTAGGACATTTGGCCCGCTGTTCAGCAACAGCTCGGTTATGACCTGCTGGTCTCTGCACGACCCCACGTCCATCAGGTTTGTGGCATTTTAATGCAGCTGCTTTCTCATGGGAGCACTTTGATGTGGCATAAAGGCACCATTTTTTTTCTAACTTAAGAAACATTACCAAATAATGTGAGAAACACTCACCCTCACTCCTTAATTGGACTCGCCCTATGGAAGACTCCCATCTCCGGAGTGTTAAATATGACAGCAGCAAAACAAACGACTTTACATCTAGGCACTGCAGAATTAAACACTTTTCTCACAAAGTCCCTTAATCAAACAGTCACATCAAATCAAATCACCAAAATGTTCTGCTTTATTACAATCATATTCAGAAACTGGCAGAGTGGTCACTAGTTCAGAAAATAGAATCCTGTGTAGGGAATATTTTAAAATTGCCCCACCAACAGTCTTTAACAAGAGTGGATCAAGTTCAAAGGCAGGTCCTTCTACGCTGCTGAGATATCTGAGCGCTACAGCCGTGCAAAGGTGGACTTGGAGCTTGTTCACCGTGGGGGCTGGCCAGTGTTTCACAGATTTTTATTTTTACTACAACCCACAGTAACACTTATTTATAGAGTATGGTTGAAACACGTTTCACAAAACATACTTACTCTTATCAAGCACACACTCATACTTCCTATTGTATCCTATTTCATTTAAAAGGAAATCTGGCTGTGACCCACTAAACAGATTCGACTACTCATTAATGGGAAGAACAGAGCAGTAAGTGGGTGAAATGACCAAGTCACTGGCAGCCTGGCTAGGAACTTTTAGGAACAGAAATGTCTGCTTTCATTCTGAAGCTGTTTGCCTTGGAGCACTGTGATCCTCCCCTCCCCCACCCCCGCTCCGGAAAATTCCGGTGTCCATTCCTTACACAAATGCCTCCTGTGAGCAGGTTTGTGGCAGGAATGGAGAGAAAAGCGGAATCTCACTGCTGAGTCGATAGAGTGCAGAACACAGTGCTTATGGAATGGTGAGATCCGTAAGCTAAATAATGGAAGCAGGGGTTCAGTCAGGAAATCAGACGTGGGGCAAACTGCTGAATTTCCCCAAGGCATGCAATAGGTATTCAAACCAATCTTATTTGGATCTTAAGAGCAGGGTTATACTAGGATTTTTAGATGCAAGATTCCCAAGTCCTAACTTCTCAGGGACAGTTTCATACCTCAAACAGTATTTCTGTCAAACAAGAGAGATGTGAGGGTAAGGAGAGGAAAAAGAAGAAAGCTTTGTCAGGAGAGAGGCCCTGAGGAGAGAAGGAGGGACGGGCTTAGGGAGCTCTTGAGACCTGGGAAAAGGAGTGGAAGGTTGAAGCAGAGACGATGAAGGCGCGAGGGGGTGAGGGCAGAAGTGGAGACTTGAGGGGATAGAGAGGGAGGGAGCGACGCAGGAAGGACGGGAGGTAGAGAGAAACTAAGGAAGCCTGGATATGGCTGCGAGTGGAAGAAAGGGGAGAGTCTGGGGAGAGAATTGAAGGGAAAACGGGATAATACTGGGAAACTCTAGCTATGCCCCCAGATGTCCTTGGACAGGTGAAAGGCACCCCAGCTGGGTTCCCATTGAATCTCTGAATGACAAGGCAACGTTTTGTTGTTCCCTAAAGGTGAAAATAAGCAGAATGCTTCATTAGAGAGCATGACCCTTGGGCACTGGCAGGCTTTTCCCCACTTTGTTTCACTGTTGTAGCCCTTCTCTTACCACAGTCACTGAACACAGAGATAATGCAAATACACAACTATCAGTTGTGTGAAAGTTTATCAGGGTCATACTATTCATGGCACGAGTGACGTTCTCGGACTCACGCTCTGGCTCTGTCCGCGGCTCCCAGGGGTCGCTGTTGGCAGGACTAACAACCCTGTGTCACAGGGCTGCTGTGAGGGTAGGACAGACCACTGATGCTCTACGCTCGTATTCACCTGCCTGTAAGATTCGAAACAAATCTCTTCTTACGCACTGAGAGATCCTGGCTAATGATCTATAAACTGTATATGAAATGAATTTGTGAAACTCTTGGAATATGTCTCCTTTGAATTGGTGATTACAATCTTGGTACCAAGCAAAAATGCTGATATTTATTTCATGTAATACTGAAATACCAATATTTCAGTTTTTGCATAGATTTTGGAGTCATACTGCATAGTTCAAATCCCAGCTGTACCATATACTAGCTGTGATAACCTTGGGAAATTTACTTAATCATCCTATACTTTCCCATCTGTGACATGGAGGTGATAACAGAATTGTTGTGAGGACTGAATGAACCAATATATGCCAAACATTTAAACAGTGCTTAGCATACATTATACATATTTTAAATTCAGAATTCATGAAATTGAATATCAGTAAAATAAAATGACAATACATTTCAAATTTAAAAATTATAAACACAGAATCATCAAGTGAAAGTATTAGATGATATTTCATTATCTAAAATAATAAAAAAGAAAATAATTATGACAATTTGAATATGAAATAATAAAATTTTCAGCTTTTAAAAAAATGAAATATTAAAAAACAAAATGCCCCAACAGTATCAGTGTTCAGTTATAAGTGCATTTCGTACAAATTGTCCCAGTTGCTGAAAAAGCCTTTTCTGGCTCTATGCTAGTTGGGGGAATAGTGAGAAAACAGTAGTTATAAGCTATCTCCAAATATTTTCCTCTGAATCTATCTGCAAATAATACAATTTTTGTTTTGTTTTATTACTTTGATAAAATGTTTTTAGAACAACTTTTTTGGTTTTTTTTTTTTTTATTTCAGGTACTGCAATCATTTTATTGACTCCGAGTTATACTTTTCATCTGGATTATTTTTATCTTCTAGTTGGAGATTATAACATAGTTACCTGTACCTATTTCAATACTGTCATGTTCACATTCTGCTTGTTCAAAAGTCTGAGGGAAAGTCTAAGGTCATGTGTATAACTAGAAAGAAAGCTAAAAATGTAATATGGGACTATATAGCATAGCAAAACCGCATGTGAAATATGAGTATGGGCAATATTGCATACATAAGACAGTTTTTCCTTGAAACTGAACAAATGTATGTAAATGTTACAAGATGTTAATATAGGCAAAAATACAACCAAAGCAAAATATGGACAGTAGTGTACAGTAATATATCAATAATCTTCCATTAAGGGTAAAATAAAAAAGGCTTTGAAAGCTAAGACTCATTCTGGCAAGAGAGTCTTTATCAATTATCATTTTTCTTTCTCTTCTTGGACATTATAGAGGCATAAAATAACACTTTCCAGATGAGTATACCTTTACTTCCTTTGAAAATTTAATGTAAAGTCTAACTCTCTAAATACATCTCAAGATATAAATGTTTCCAATTTTTAAAAATACCAGATGGCAACATTATGTCAACAAAAAATGCTAGTATTTTAGTGCTGAAAAAAATAACACAGCACACTGGAACACTGATAAAATATCAGAGCACCAAAAAGTGGGGTAGCAATCAGTACTCTTGAACCCCAACCACCCGCTCTATATAACTGTTCAGGCAAGCCACGAATGGTCGCATAGTCCTCAGACGACGCCAGGCCCTTCCTTGTTCCCTCTGCCTTTCTGTCACCACCCGTCCTGAAAGCCCAGGAACTCGCTGAAAAGGGTCCTGTCCATCCACTCAAATTCCATCAGGTTTCTTGCTTTTTCACTTACCTTCCTCATCCAAAGCAACATGCAGTTGAAAACTGTGACACTAGAGGGAGACATAGTGCTCCAGACGCCAAACTGGACCAGGACCAGGAAACTTCTCCTTGACAGCTGTGGATTCACAGGGGGAGAAAGTCAACTGAGTCACAGCCAAGTAGAAAGTAGCCTGCAACTACCCCTTGTGAAAAATTTTTAGAGAAATATATAAAATATACAATTTAGCGATTTTTGAAAACTGGTACATTACTAGGGAAACTAAAGCATTATTACTAAATACTGTTCAACAAATAACAATTAGTGTTCAGTTTCATATTATGGCCAGTTAACAGAAAGAAAAGGAAAATAGGGAGTGGATGTGGCTCAAGCAGTTAAGTGCTCACCTCCCACACGGGAGTCCCAGGTTCAGTTCCGGTGCCTCCTAAAGACAAATCCACAACAAGCAGACAACACGCAGACATTGAGCAAAAACAACGAGCAAAACAGCGAGCAAAACAACGAGCAAAAAACAAATGAGCAAGGAGCACACGTGGCTCAGGCAGTTGAGTGCCCGCCTCCAACATGGGAGGTCCTGGGTTGGGTTCCCAGTGCCTCCTAAAGGAAAAACAAACTGACAACGAGCAGACAGCAAGCGCAAACAGTGAACAGAAGCGATGAGTGAACAGACGGAGCCATCGGGGGGGTGGGGCAGGGGGAGAAGGAAGGAGGATGGGGCAGGAAGCCAAAACGGACGGAGAAACAGAACGGGCATGAAAGAAGAGAAGCGGAAAGGCACAGGCTGGGAGCAAGAGTGACAACCAGATAAAAGTAATGGCTCAGTAGTCAGAATCTCAAGGGGGCAGAGGGGAGGTCAGAAAGGAGGGAGATGCAGGCAAAGTCTAGACCAATGGTCCTTAATTTTTTTTCATCACAGTCCATTTTGAGAATATGCGAAATTATGGACAACTTTCCATAAACCAGACATTTTTTAATACACTCACGGGGTCCATAAACCATAGGTTAAGAAGTCTTAGTCTAAAAAGGGCTATAGAGAAGCAAAAGCAGAGGAAGAGGCAGAGGCAGAAAGCCGGGGACAGCGGCAGAGAGAAACACGAGGAAAGAGAGCGCCGAGAGAAGGCCGATGTTTCTGCCCTCCTCACACCTACAGCCCCTTCCAAGGAAAAAGCTAGCCTGAGCATTTCTCGGCGCTTTTTAATCTCTCCACCCTGCCTGCATTCTCCTTAGCAAAGCTGCCTCCCCTCAGTCAAACCGAGTCCTGTGGTCTTAAAACTTACGATAAGAGCAAATTAAGAAGAGCAGCAAAAGGAGTCTATGTACAGCAGTGCTTCTGTGGTAAGGCAGTTCCCTTTCAAGGCCCCTATTTCTTAATTTTACAATGGCAGGTCTCGAATAGGTGAAAACAGAAGATTTTGGGTCCAGTGCCGGTTCAGAAATTGTCCAGTGGCCCTTGGAGTCCTGGGGGTCATGGCTTGACAGCAGAGCAAAGGCCGCCAGAGAGAGATTCTCCCTTTAGGAGAATCAGGAACAGGCAGGAATCAGGGGACACACTTCTTGTACTTCTGCACAGTCTGTTTTTCATGACTAAAGAAGGTGGCTATCTACAGAATATCTAAATCTGACCTTTGCCCTAGGCCTCTTCCCGTTTCCATTTTGGAGTTGAGTTCCATAAATTCCAGCTTAACCTCCAACTTAGCTTTTAACTGCTTGGCTCTAGGGTTTTCATTTTAGAGCTCTTACCAAGAGGCGGGTTGTAAGAAAACAGTGCTGTGGGGTGCTGAGGGGTTTGAAGCAGGAGGATAAGAAATGAAGTTTCTGGGTTTGGCCGGCCCCCTACAGGAACAGGGACTCCTGCCATATTCTTAGCCTCCCCTTGTTTTCTAGGGGTTACATTTCCTAAGCATGGGGGGTGCGGCAGGCAGGTATTTCTAAAGAATAGTGCTTTGTTTTGGATGACTTGGGGCAGACAATGTCCCCTTTCAAGGGAGCCAGGTGGGCCAGGCGGGGGTAAAGTGTTGAGGAAGAAAGGAAGAGATCAAGTGTGAAATAATTTAAAACTTACAGAAAATTTGTAAGAATAGTATAAAGTACTCCCCAATTCCCACCACTCACTTTCTCCAACTGTTAACATTCTGCCAAAAATTTCTTAATAGTTCCCTCTCCCCCTCCCCTACCTTGAGCCACTGGAGAGTAAGTTGCCAACCTGATGCCCTGTTACCCCAAATTCTTTAATGTGTTTCCTCTAAATGATGTCATTCATCTACATAACCAAAATCAAGAAATGAACATGGATACACTACTACCATCTAAGCCTCAGAACTCATTCCATTTTTTTTTTTTTAAGATTTATTTTATTTATTTATCCCCCCCTTGCTGCTTGTGCTGCTGTGTCCATTCGCTGTGTCTGCTTATCTCCCCCTTGCTGTGAGGTCTTGCCGCATCAGCCCACGGCGCCGCGCAAGCCGGCCTTCCCCCACAAGGAGGTGCCGGGACGCGAACCCGGGCCTCCCATATGGTAAACGGGGGCTCTATCCACTGAGCCACACCCGCTTCCCAGAACTCATTCCTTTTTCACCAGCTATTTCAATAATGGCCTTTATGGCAGTAGAATCTAGTTCAGACTTGTGTAGCATTTAATTGTCATATCTCTTTAGTCACCTTCAGTCAGGAGCAGTTACTTAGTATTTCTTTGACTATCATGACCTTGACATTTTTGAAGATTACAAAAGATTTTGTAGGGGAAGTGGATATGGCTCAAGCAGTTGGGTGCCTACCTACCACATGGGAGGTCCTGGGTTCGGTTCCCAGTGCCTCCTAAAGAAGACGAGCAAGACGGTGAGCTGATGCAATGAGGAGACACAACGAGAAGACACAACAAACAGGGAGCGGATGTGGCTCAAGAGATTGGGCACCTCCCTCCCACATGGGTGGTCCCGGGTTCAGTTCCCAGTGCCTCCTAAAAGAAGACAAGCGGAAACAGAGAGCAGACACTGAGCACAAACAGCAAGGGTGGGGGAAGAAATAAACAAATAAATCTTTAAAAAAAAAATTTGTAGAATGTCCCTTGGTGTGAATGTCTGTGTGCCTCCCCCTTGTCCAAAGCCAATGCCGTTCTCAGGCTCTGAAATTCCACACCAGGATGCCCCACATCCCCACATGGGCACCCTCCTCGTGCTGCTCGTGCTCCAACACCCCCTGCTCAGTCTCTATGGCCTTTCCCAACCACTAGCATGGACCATCTCATCTCCAGCCTCTTTTATTCTGCAACTGCTCCTCAGAATTTCTTTGTATTTTAGTCATGGCTAGACATTTTTGGGAAGCTTCTGCTGGCTGTTTTTATAAAATGTCCCTTGATTTGGGTGTACATGTTTCCTCATGATTAATTCAGATTATACATTTCAGCAGGAACACCACAGAAGTGATGTGTCATTCTCAGTGCAGAAAGAGGCATATGATGTCATTTTGTCCCGTTACCAATGAGGTTAATTTTGATAACATGGTTAAGGAGGTGTCTGCCAGGTTTTCCTCCCGTAACACTTTCTTTATAATAATATTATTATAATTTATAATAAGTAATTTGTTGGATGATACCTTGAGACTACATATATAAACTATTTATGACTTTTACCCATTTTTTAGCATCCATCAATGAATCTTACTGGAATTAATTATTCCTAAGATGGTTGCTAAATGATTTTCTAATGTCCCCTTTATAGTTATTGCTTTCTTTTATAAAGGGTTTTAAACCATTTATGTATTGACATTATATTTGCTGTTTCTTTCTATGCTGGTGTGTTTTCCTTGATTTTTTGTTAAATTTCTTTTGAAATCTAGGGAGGTCTGTGTTTTTGTTCAAGTGGTCACCTCTGTTCTTATATCTTTTATATTCCCTTATCCCTTATTTTCTTGTTTAACCTATTACCATCCTACACATCAGATTTTTTTTTAAGTTTATTTATTTTTGATACTTCCCCCCTCACTCCAGCCCTGCTCTTTGCTGTCTGTGTCCATTCGCTGTGTGATCGTCTGTGCTTGTTTCTTTTTGTCTTCTCTTCTCGTTTTTCCTCTCTAGGCTTCGCCGGGATTCGATCCTGCGGACCTGCGCCACCTCAGTTCCTGGTTTCTGTCACGTCTCGCCTTGGCTCTCCCCTACGTCTCTCTTTTGTTGCGCCATCATCTTGCTGCATCGCTCAGGCCTGGCTCACCTTTACCAGGAGGCCCCAGGGATTGAACCCGGGTCCTCCCGTATGATAGAAGCCCAGTCTCTTGAGCCACATCCGCTTCCCTTTACATCAGATTTTAATGGTCTCATTTGACTCTCACCAATTGCCTAGACAACAATCAATGAACTTATTCTCCATCCTTTTTTTTCTTACCCTCCTGTGTAAAAATTAAATTATTTCTAATTTATCAGGATATAAAACATTTCTAGATTATTCTTCCACCTTCAAACCCACCTTTGTTTTGGTCCTAGATCTAAAATTAAATATATTAAATGCTTACCATAAGTCCTTTTGTCAAAGTTTCCAGGCATATCTTGGTTGGGTGAAGCTTAACCTCTGGTGGACTCATCAATAAGGACTCTTGAAGACAGTATTCCTTTAGCTCCTACATGGTTAAGACTTTTTCTATAGCCTTGAAACTTGAAGGACATGTTGGCTGTTTTATAAAAATTCTTTCTTTTCTTGAGTTTCTTGAAAATGATGCTTTATGGGTACCTTGATTTGTATATTGCTTTTGAGAAGTTTAATGACAGGCTAATTCTCTTGCCTGTGTAAGTTAACTTTTTCCCCCTCAAGGCTCTGAGGATTTTTTTCTTTATCTTTAAAGTCTAATAGCTTTACCAGGTACTTTTTTAAGTTAACCAACCACTCCAAAACTTATTGGCTTAAAACAATGGTCTATTGTTTCTCCTGATTCTGCGATTTGGGCTGGGCTTACATGGGCAGTTCTGCTTCAGAGCCTGTTGGGCCTGGGGTGTCCAAGATGGCGTCTTCACTCCCATCCCGTGCTCAGCCGGGGTGACGAGAGCCGCTGGGAGACTGGCTTCTCTCTGCAGGGCAGCGGGGCCTCTTTCCAGGGGGGCTCAGGGTTCCAAGGATCAGTATTCCAAGAGGACAAGCCTTAATGTGCACTTATCAAGAATCTGCAGGCATCATGCTTACTAGGCCCCACTGGCCACAGCAACCCAGAGTCAGCATGAGAGAAACACACAAGGATGTGGACACCCAGGGGTCACGGCCATTGTCACGATTTACCATATAAGGATATGTCTCAGAGTTGATAGTTCTGAGCCAGTTTTCCCAGTACCCAGCGGACTCGTTCAACATGTAGATTCTTCTTTTATTTCTGGATAAAACTTTGTTACAGTTTTCTTCTGCTTTGTGGTTGTTGCTATTTGGGGGGGAGGAGATTGGTGGAAATTTTCAGCACCTAGTATTTTGATTCTCATTTTAGTTTTCTTCTTGCAGTGGGCTTGCATAAATGAAGATTGCTTACATCTATGCCTTTCCTGGACAGGGCTGGTGGTTAGCTGAAGAGTACCCTCTTCTGATTGCGTAGCAAGAACATTTCTTAAATGGATAGCTTTTGTGTGGAGAGGAGGGGTGTCATTTGACTTTTTGGTTTTCTTTCATCTTGAAAGATGCTAAAACTTCCCCTTGATTCTCTTCCCCTTCACTACCCAATTTCCAAAAGGCACTACTTTCCCTGGCCTTTATTTTTCTGTACTCTCTTCTCCCCCAGAAGAAGACTGCCCCTCAAATCTTGCATGCACTTTTAAGGCACTTTAGGCTCTAATCTGAATTTTCTAGTATTTTCACACTTAGAATGAGCTTTATCTTTCTGGGGATGATGTTAGTTCAATCCTCTTTTCTCTCTTCTCTAGTTTTTCCAGACCCTCTGGCTTTCTCTACACTGAGCTACATCTAGCACCCCAATGAAAGGTGATTTTTTTGCTTGTTTGTTTTTAGGAGGTACCGGGGATTGAACCTGGGACCTCGTACATGGGAAGCAGGTGCTCAATCACTTGAGCTGCATCCACTCCCCTTTCTACAAAGTTTTGCAGTGGGAGCTCAAGAGAAATCTCTTATTAAGTGGTGTTTATTTTTCTACTTTAGGTAATTTGGAGATTGTAGTGTTTCTGTCCTCTAGTTATGATGAAGGTGTGTGATTTGTGTGGTTTTAATTTTGAATAATAATAAGAGAGTACATGGAGGGATTTTTATTAGGTCACCACCATTGTTTCAGCTACTCAGATGTCTACTTTAATCTCTCTTTTTTTTAGGAGCTAACGGTTATTGAACCCAGGACCTCATACGTGCAAAATGTGAAGCAGGCGCTCAACCACTGAACTACACCCACTCCTTAAGCTCAGTTTTGAAAGATACTTTAGCTGGCTTAGAATTCTTGGTTTACAGTTGTATTTCTCTCAGTAAGTTGAGATATATTCCTCTGTCTTCTGACTTCCATGATTGCTGTAGATAATCAGCTTTAAATGTAACTGCCATTTCTTTGTGATTCATCTATCTCTTCTCTCTGGCTGTTTTTAAGATTGTTTTCCCTTTTGCTATTGTCCAATTTTCCTATGAAGTGTCTAAGTGCAATTAAAAAAATATTTGTCTTTAGAGTATCTAGGCTCCATGGACTTGATGATTATTGTTGTCTTTCAACAATATCATTAACATTTCAAATATTTCCTTGTTCCCATTCTGTTATTCTTTCTGAAATGCTAATTTAATTTCATTTCATGTTTTTCTATCTCTTTGTTTCTCTGTGCTACATTTGGGGGTACTTTCTTCAAAAGTGATGCTGTATTAGTTATAAATTATGTCAAAACTTAGCAGCTTAAAGCAACAAACATTTATTATTTCACATTTCTAAGGGTCAGGAATCCAGGAGTGGCTTAGTTGGGTGGTTTTGGCTCAGGGTCTGTCATGAGGTGACAGTCAAGCTGTCAGCCAGGGCTGTTGTCATATGAAGGAATGACCAGGATTGGAGATATGCTTCCAAGACAGCTCACTCACATGGCTTTTGGTATGTGGACTCAATTCCTCACTGGCTATTGCAGAAATCTTCAATTCTTGCCACACGGGCTTCTACACAGGGCTTCCTAACTGTCTTTAAGAAATGGCAGCTGGCTTCCCCCAGGGCCAGTGATCTAAGAGAAAGAGAGAAAGGAGAAAGTTGCAATGCCTTAATGTTCTACTCTCAAAAATCACATACCTTCATGCCTACTTTATTCTATTTGTTAGAAGTGAATTACTAAACCCAATCCACACTTAAGGGGAAGAAAACTAACCTCCACCTCTTGAAGGAAGGAGTATGGAAGAATTGTAGACATTTAAAACCACACATATATTCTACTGCACTAATCTCTCATTTATTGTATTTAATGTTGTTTCTAATTTCAGCTATTAAATTGTTCACACCTAGATATTCAATTTGTCTTTTTCAAATCTGCCTGGTCATTTAAAAAAATATCCAGTTCCTTAATGCCTAATATCTTCTTTTATTTCTTTAAATATACTAAATTGCTATATATTGCCTGTTAATTATACAATCTTAAATCTTTTGAGAGTAGGCTCTCACTTATGATGCCTTGTTCTCTTTTTGTTTGTTTGTTTTTTAAAGATTTTATTTATTTATTTATCCCTGCCTGCTGCTTGTGCTCGCTGTGTCCATTTGCTGTGTGTTTTTCTGTGTCTGCTTGTCTCCCTTTGTTGGGTTGTCCTGCTGTGTCAGCTCACCGCGCCGCGCGGGCTGGCTTGCCTTCACCAGGAGGCCCCGGGAATCGAACCCGGGGCCTCCCACATGGTAAACGGGAGCCCCATCGATTGAGCCACATCCGCTTCCTGCCTTGTTCTCTTTGTGTTTTGCTAGTTTTGACTGTGAACTGCTCGTTTTCCATGGAAATCTTTCTGTGGGAATTCCTTGAAACCTGAATTGAAGTTTCATTCCTCTAAAGAAGATGTGTATTTGCTTCTGCCAATTACCTGAGTTTACACACAAGTAAGGATGCTTTGGTTTATACTATTGACTTAAGGTACAGATTATACAGAGAGTGTGTATATGGACCAAAAATCTCCATGAGGGCTGGTTATGATTACAAATTCTCAGGGAAGATTCCACCCTACTTCTGCCAACCAATGTTAAACTTTAAGCAGTCAGGTTTCTTTAATGTCCTGTTCTCTGTGGCTTCCCTACCCCACCCTTTACATTGAGGGTAAAGCACTTTGAGATCCCAGCTTTATGCAATAGTTTCCTATTAGAATCCCAACTGGTGCAGGTTGTTAGCTTAGTCCCTTGCACCCCATGTGCTGTACCAAGTAGAAGCACAGGGTTTCCAGGGTTTAGCAGACACTCTCAGAGCAGATGCTGGTGGGTGTTGGAGCTTCTTAGTTTCTTGCTTTCACTTTATCTCCTTTTTTAATCCTTTAATTTTTATTCTAGTAACAGAAATATGAACTAAAACTTCCTCCTTTCACCACATTTACATATACAATTCAGTGCTGTTTATTACATTCATAATATTGTGCTGCCATCACCACCATCCATTTCCAAAACTTTACAACCTAAACAGAAATTCTGTACTAAGCATTAAGTCCTCATTCCCTACCCCTAACCCAGTTGCTGATAAGCTATATTCTAGATTCTAACTCCATGAGTTTATTCTAATTGTTTCATATCAGTGAAATCATATAATATTTGTCCTTTTGTGTATGGTTTGTTTCACCAAAGTTCATCCATGTTGTCACATGTATCAGGACTTCACTTTTTATGGCTAAATAATAGTCCATTGTATGTATATACCACATTTTGTTTTTCCATTCATGTTTTCAAATTCTTCTTTATGCTTACCCAATGTCTTATTATCCTTTATCTCATCCTTCATCTCTTTGAATTGATTTAGATTTGTTTGAACTTCTTAGATTAGTTGTTCCAAATTCTGTGTCTCCTCTGACTTTTTAATTTTTTCCTTTGAGTGGGCCATATTTTCCTGTTTCTTAGTATGGCTTGTAATGTTTTGCTGAAGTCTAGGCATCTGATTATCTTGAAGAGTTTATGCTGATGTTACTTCTCTCTCTTGCCTAGGGTTTTATTGTTGATTGGCTTTGAGTTAAAGCTCCTCTTTGACACCTGGTTCAACATATTCTAAATCTTTATAATCGCCCATGTTTGATCACAATCAGGCCAGGACCCACAAAGGGGGTGCAGATCAGTTTCAAAGGGCCCTGGGGAGAGGGTTGGGAAAGACCCTAAAAAGCCAGTTTTTTAAATTGTTGTTGTCTTGTCAGCTCCCTGAAAGTGCGCTTTCCCTGCCTGCCCAGCGGTGACACCCTACAGTCAGCTGTTCACAGTAAGGAGGGGAATTTTTTTCCCCCCATCCACAGGCTCCACATCTGTGGGAGCCATGTTGAAACAATGGCAGGGAGGATCCCTGACCTGACTGGCTATAACAACTGTTCAGGTGGAACCCAGCAATTCAAACTCTCTGACCAGGAGCCTCACCGGGCCCTTGGCCCTGCCCTCCCCCTTGTTCCCAGGAAGGAAGGTTTCTCTGCTCCTCTTCACCCACAGCTGCCAGTCGGCCACAATCTGTGCCCAAGGCTGCTTGCCTTGAGGGTGCGGGATGGGTGCCGAGCACTGCCATGGAACAAGTTGCTCACAGTTCCTCTGCTATAGCCTTTCCATCCCCCTGGCCTGCTGTTTCCATGTTGTACCGTGGTCCCTTGGCCTCTGAGCACTGCCATCTCAGACAGTGCCTGCCTGTCCTCTCACTGCTTCTGGAGGAGTGTGCCCTGCCGCTCCCTACTCCATCACCTTGGATCTCCTTTTGCCAGGGTTTTTGAAACTGTTCTTTCTTTGTTGGAATGCTCTTCCTCCATCTTTTCCAGTATCTGGCTGGCTCTTATCTATCAGATTTTAGTTAAAACCTCACCTCCTCAAAGTGGCCTTTCCTGAACATCCTCAATTTCATCACTCTCTTACAACCATATTTATTAATCTCATAACACATCACTAGCTGTTGATTTATTTATTGTCTGTCTCCTCCCTTTATACGAAAAATTCTGATTTTAGAGTTGCCTGTTCTGTTTTCTACCATATCTTCAGCAACTACTAGATGGTCAATAAACATCTATTGAATGAATCTTTCATATTTTATAAAGAGTGTCAATACACCCAGTCCTCATGACAGAAGTAACTTCTTCTACATTTGTACTTCCAGAACATTTTGAACATACTCAAGTGTTTAAAAGTTTATCTCCTCACTAGAGTGTGAACTTTGCAAGAGTAGAAACCATGCCATTTTCTTCTTTGAATACCTAGGGTATTACTACCTGGTAATGAGTAGGTAAACAAATGAGTGTTTGCTAAATAAATGAATTAATCAATTAATGCTATTGAATGGTCACAGAGACTTGAAAAATAATTTTCTAGAATGACTTTCATTAATAGGCAAGGAAACAATGTAAATATGACCTTTGGCTCTGGAAAAATCCTACAACTATGACAACTAAAAAAGGCTTACAGTTAAATATGCCCATTTCTGCAAAAGAAATCCTGAGAACAAACTCCAGACAAAGAAAGGAAAGGAAGGATTTTTAGATAAAAGGATTTATAGTTTGTTTTGTTAACTAACTTTAGAGCTATATCTATGACTGCAGAAACACAAATTCTGGCAGCCACGTGGTCCATGTGGTCTTTGGAATTTTCAGATATGTTTGTCATGACACTGAGAATGCAAGGGACCTGCCCTTCTCATTATTGTAAGGGTTCATTTGGAATCCACTGACTTGATGGTGCAGGGACATGTAATGCATTTATCATCCCTGTCCTTGGGTTTTCTACTGACACTTCCCTTAAACTGGCTTAAGTGTGCCCAGTCTGTTGCCAGAGGACAACTTTCCACCTTCTGCCCTTTCTAGCCATCCAGACATGTGGGAAACCAGAAGCTTGCATACAGATACTAGTGCATGAATGTTATCTCAAATATTTAGCACACACTTTTCTAGGAGCACTGGTGTCAAAAAATTCCTAAAATAAAAATTCATATGCTTCTTTGATTCACTTCATTTAAATGTTTAAATGCTTCTATTATATATATTCTTGTATAGTAGCTCATCTGATGTTAATTGAGACCTTCAATCTTGAGAGGTCTACAAAAAGATAGTGAAAGGGTTCAATATAATTCTTCAGCTTTAGAATAGAAGACAGTGATTAATCAGTACCTTAGCAAAAATCTTTTACTATTTTCAAAGGTTTTTGAGTGCCTGGTATCATTGCTTATTTAAAAAAAAAAAAAAAAGATTTGTATATAACCCTCTTTTGTGTATATCCAGGAGTTTCCAGGGACCAGGCAATAAAGCTATGCTCCTCAACCTTTTTAATACTTGGCACACTTGAAAATCTCTGTATTTTTCCAAAGTACAACCTGCTTCTCTTCTTCTTTCGGAAAAAGAGTAGATGAGTATACTGGTGGAAATGTGGGGTTGCAGAGCAGCGACTTCCTATTACTGAAGTTATTCAAACAGATACTTATAAAGAATGGTGTACTAAAGAATTCATGTACTGGGTAAGATTTGTAAGGTCCCTTCCAATTAAAGACTGTATGATCTAGGTAAGAAACTCCAGTAGTAATTTAAATTCTGGTCTGCCTTCTAATGTATGAAAAAAAAATCATCTGATAATACATTTACTTATCTGGATAGGATTTCCTAGTGGGATATTAATACACTTTAATGTATTCATTTTTCCATCAAATATTTATTAAGCCCCTATTATGTGCCTAGCAGTGTTATATACTGAGTATTAACAATGAACAGAGATGGGTCTTACTTATATTGATAAAATAAGTGTGGGAGAAAGGGATGTAAGACTGGTGTGGATATAAGAATATAAGAATGGTGTGGGTTTATATATTTCTATCTTCCAAGTTAAAGTGAATCCTATGTTATTATGAATGAAAAAATTAGTAATATTAGAAGAATATAAAATAGGAAACCTAATTTAAAAATAGCAGTGTAACCTATTAAATAAGCTATTTAAATAAAAGGTCAGAAAAATGATGTAGAAAATTATATGCAATCAGGTATTAATGACAGAATAGAGAACAAATTATTTAATTTTATTAAAAATTTCCAATTTATAACCAAAATATACAACCACTACATTTAAAATCAGTTTGTACACTCACAGTTAAAGTGCTAAGAAAAAACATTTACAAAAACTGACATCAGTCTACTGTAAACAAAATAAATCTACAAGAGCAGAGTGCAAAGCACATCCAGCTAATGTTAAAATACAGTTCATGCTCTAACCAAGTGCACTTGCTCTATACATATCTCAAAACAGTAACTTTTCCACTCATTTGGAAATGAATGAACAATTTTAATGAGCACATAAAAAAGAAACATGAAGAACCAATGCTACACAGTACAAGATCTTTAGCACAAATACTTTCTAACTGGATGTTTATATGATAAAGCAAGGTTAAATTATCTGAATATATTTTAGAATCACCTTAGCAATTTAATTCAGAATAGGTTTTAAGAAACTAAAATGCCAAGTTCTGGGTATTTAAAAATAATAGTTTTGTAGAATAATGAAAAGAAGTATCTTTTCTACCTTTCTATCTCTTGAAAAAAAATGATGGTTATTGTTGAAAACGGTAAAACAGGAAAGCCTTTTTTATTTACTTTACAAGCATGGGCAGTGCTGATCTGTAAATTTAGTATCAATGAGCAGAGCTGAAGATAGTCCTGGCTGTACTATAGTGTAGAGCAGACTGAGATGGAAACACAGACGGCCTCAGAAGCACAGTGTGAGTGGAGGATATCTAGCATGCTGCAGACAGAGCTCTTAACTGAATGGGGAACCATGGGATCAGAGGTCCCAACTGCATCTGACTGATAAATACAAAAAAGCAGCTCCCTTCCTCAAGGTCACTGAAAATATACAGCACTTTTAGACATCATGTGGGTTTGGACAAAGGGGCATATTCCCAAGTTAGGTCAACCTAATAACATCTCTTGCCTCAAAATAATCCCACCGACACTAATTAAATTATTTCCAATTCTATTTTAAAGCTTAATACTCTACTTTTTGAAATTAATTTGTGCTAACTGCAATGTGTTTGCCTCTAATTTATGCTTCACTTTAAGAGATAAAGGGATGTTAGTCATTAATAATTTAATATGAATTAGTTAAAGCAAGCTTGCCTCTTCCTAACACTTGAGATAGGCTGTACTTTGGAACCACTGATAGGAAAGACAGGGGCTAGAAGGCAGGCAGGCATTTTCGGAAATGCAGTGCTTGGGGAACAGGTCAGAGGGACAGGGTGTGCACCTGGGCAGGGGTCAGGGTATCACGAAGTTTGTCACCTAGAAAGAAGTGTACCAGGCAATTCTTGAGAGGTCAAAGCAAGTTTCCTGAATTATAATTCTGTATTATCCAAAACCAGGACACCTAGATTGAGATGAGTATACTATATGAGCCTTTGTTAGCTAACCTGTTACATTTATTAATAATCTTTTTTGAGGAGGTATAGTCTGCATTTGGAACAACCTAATATACAAACTTTTAGCTCTATTTAAAATTGGGGTTTTCTTGTACAGGAGCATCATAAGTTTTTATATACATTTTAATACTTACATACTTTCATTCTTAAAACCTGAAACAAAGGAATTATGAAAATCTTTAAATGGCAATTAAGGCAAATTTGTTGAAGTTTAATGTAACTATATAACATAATAGTATGAATTATTTTAGAGGGCCTACCAAGAAGATAAAATTCTATAGCTAGCAAAATGAGTCCATATTAGATGTGAGGGGAAAAAAGTTATTTTGCCTTTAAATGGTATTCATAGATTAATTCTTCTATATCTCAAGTTATGAAATTTAATAACTAAATAGAGACTTAATGAAGACTTATGTAATTTATGTATACCCAAACGGTATTTGCTTCGATTACTAATGTCATTTTTATAAAGTGTCATTGAAAAGTATGGAAATTAACGTTACAAAGCATAATTTCTCTTGATAGACTTGTGGTTTTCTGTAGTGTAGTCTCCTTTCATAAAGTCTCTGATAGGCAGATAAGATTTGGGATGGTTGTCAATATATCTGTTCTAAAATATTTTTTGTTTAATTGGTTTTTGAATCTATATTCTGAAATTGCTAACTTTTGACCTAAAAAAAAAAAAACCCCATGAAACACAATATTATATAGTTCAGAATAGTATTACCCTAGGGCATATGGGAATCTCTACAATTTTTGTGTAACATTTATGTAATCTAAGTATCTTTTAAAAAATAAAAAAAAATTATTATATATATATAAAAAAGAATCGTATTATCCTACTATGACCATATAAACAAACTCCTTGGCCTGATTCTCAGAGAGAACAGTTAATCTATAATTGAATTGCTCTGCTGATAGATGACCATGATAACCTACATATACAACACTGAACAAGGTTAACAAAACAAAACAAAAAGGCTCAGAACAATTAAATAATTTGAGCTTTGGGTATTACAGAAAGTCAAATACTAATAACTACTACTAATTATAGATACATATATTTATATAAATAATCCCCAAAGTTCACTGTTAGACTACAAAGATACAGAAGTCAGTATTTTCTTAATTTAAAAATTTTAATTTAGAAGAAACAGCCTTTTACAGCTCTTTCAAGTAAAAAAATAAGAAAATTTAATATCTTTTCATTTTGGGGACTGGGGGAGAAGGATGGTGGTGGTGATTCATTTGTCAAGACAAAGTAAATGTTTAAACTACAGTTACTCCTTCATTTATGCAATACTTTTAAACTTCAATGAGAAAATAAAACTCTGAAAAATAAAATGTGGCATTTGAAAATAAAAGAAAACAGGTGTTTGAAGATGGTGTTAAAGACATGAAATGGGGTAATTCTACAGAAGCTAAATATTATAAAAAGGCAAATGATAAAGAACAATTCAGATTTACTCTGAAATCTCACACTAGGTAAAAATAGCACCTGATGAAAGAGAAGTTCTAGAGCAATATTTTCACATTGGGAAGTTCTTTTCATGGTTTTAAAAATAATTTTTAAGTTCACATATAAAGATACATTATTTTCAAGTACACAGTCACCTCAGCTCAGTGTAAAGAACTCCATGCTGATCTTGTCTCAGGAATATAGAATCATTTCATATTAAATATTTGACATTAAAAAAGAGTAGTTTACCAGGGGGAAATTATAAGGCAGGGCTAAGGGAGAGAAAATTTCCTTTTCAAATTGAGATAGGAGACACAGTTAAGAGAAAAATAGGACAATGGTAGAGGGATACTTATAAATTGAATCACTCTAGGATCATATCTTACAGAATAAATAAAAACTGGAAAATATTCAATGAAATGTTTGGGCATCATATTTAAATTTAACAAATGTGACAACAAAACTTGTAGAGCAAGAGAATTTAAAATAAAGTTGTTTGTTTCTTCAGGCAATCAAATTAACAATGGAATATAGACATCTCTGAAAGAGAAAGGTTAGGCATCTAATTTAATTTCTGAAAGCCAAGAGTTACTTGATCCAGTGAATTTATATAAGAGAATAAATCAAATGTAGCCAAAGAAATCACACTAGAAATGAGTATACTTTCCACTGTTCTCTACCCACCAGACTCCAAACCTAGACTTAAATCTATAGACCAAAGTGTTCAACAGAACAATAGGAGCTACTGTAGATAATTAGAGCGAAGACAATGATCTCTGCTTCTCAGAAAACATAGCTGATCTATAAGAGAACTCTGTTGAGATGAAACCAATGAAACTATATTGTATTATCTTATAGTTAAGAAGGCTTTACTTATTCAATGAATCTAAGACTATAGCTTAAAGATAATTTATAGACAGACAAATTTCAAACAATTCCTCTGAAATTCCTTTTATATTTTATAATTATTTGAATGTTGGTAAAACCTGGTAGCTTTTTAATTAGCCATATGGGCCAGTGCTATCACTGCTGTGCTCACTAATTTTATCTTAAATATATTTTGGATAAAGTTTAGGCTAGCTATATTCATATTTAAGAGAACAAATATCACAAAATTTTGTCATTTTTTTCTCTATATCAATTTAATGTGCTTATATTGCTATATTTTCCCATGGGAAAAAAGGTCATATCCACTATTTGTAACCTTTCTTTCACTTTTTTCACCTTTAAAATTACTTAAAATCACAAATGGAAAAGAAGTAACATCTGAATCCTATCAATTTAAGTATAAATTGCATCAATAGAACAGATTCATCTAGCAAGTATAGTTCATTGGCAGAATAATGATAAAAGTGAGCCCAAAATAAAATAAAAATAAAAATAAACACACACAAAAAAAGTGAGCCCGGAATTATGCCATAAAATGATCAAGAGAGAAGCAGAGTTGGGTGGAACTGAGTGACTATTTAGTCTAATCCTAGAGGTAAAGTGCCTTGTCCAAAGTTACACAGCTTGTTGATAAAGAGTCTCCTGACTAAAAAAATTAAGTCTCTTGACTCAAAATTCTGTGTTTTTAAAAAAATAATATAATGCCTCTTTACTAAGCATTAAAAAACTGACAACTTAGGAAATAGAAATGATTAAGCTCTAATTAAAAAAAAAAACAAAAAAAACAGCCAATAAGCAAAACACAAGTAAAGAAATAGTTGCAAGATAACATATACAAATAAGCTGACTTGTAAGACAAAAACTTCAAGGATACAGTCAGTAATTATACAGTAAAAGGAAACTTCAAGGATACAGTATTACAGTAATAATAATAAAGTCATTCACTCTACATTAGAAAACATGATAAAAGAGCAAGCATGGGGAAAAAAACACTGTCTTATAAATCCTAACTTACTAGTTAAGGCTACTTAGCAAAAATAATGGAACACTGAGTCTTCGAAATCCAAATTATTAAGGTAAAAACTTGTTTATCAGGGAAAACTGGTGACAGTGGCCAGTAAAATGAGAATTATGAGGAAGGCTACCATACCAATGAACATATTCAAGAAAGAACACAGTAAATTTCCTGGGAGAGGTGATTAAAAAAATAATCTTAAGAAACCTATCCTTCAAAGCATTTAAATAGACCGACAACTCTTGCAGTAAGTAACTTTATACAGGTATAGGATTTGACTAAAAATACTTTACTTCCTGTTATCTTTATGATAACAAATTTTTATTTTCTAATTAATTTGAGACCAAAGAATAAGAATCTATATGCTCATTAACCTATATTAAATGTTTATAAATCAACCAAATAGGAATGTCTACAAAGATGGCTGATTCTAGGTAGACCTTTACATTTTCTTTCTTAAGAGATTTTGGATCCTTGAGAGAATATTATACTCCTTTATCAATTTGATTATTAAAGAAGTACAGGATTAAAATTAAATTAGAAAAAAGCAGAAGACTCATTATAGTCAGATGGAAGGTAAAGCTCTGATGCTTAGTCTTCCCATTCCTTTCCCCAAACTCATACAATTAGAATAAAAAGAGAAGGGAAGATAATTAAATTATTAAGCGATGCCAATATAATTTTTTCATATAAAATAGATCAAAATGATTTAAGAATAATGAATAAAATTATACAGCTACTAGCAAACATAGCTGAATTATATGTAAACATTTTTCTTATATTAATGAGTTGCAAAAATCATAAAAGAGGTTTAAAAGGGATCATGAGTTCTTTTGTAAATCTAGGATGCATATGAAAGCTATCCTTTGTGTATTTACGTAAAGAGAAGAATAAGAAGAAATTACTACTTTACACAGATTTTAAAAAATTATAAATACATATATATAAAAATTCCCATAATGTTAAGACTTAAAATTCAAAGTTTTGCCATAAAGAAAACCAACAAATTATAGTAATCATCTTTTCAAAACTTGTTCTTAATAAAAAAGAATTAGATATATGAAAGTCCTCAAAATAAAAAAAAGTTATAGGGCCTATACTCCTCTTTACATTTTTCTTACAAATTTCAGTCAAGTCAGGCTAATGTAATTATATAATTCCATGTCAAAGGAAAAATATAATGGATATCCCCAAATTTCTGTTGGGAGTTACCTATGATTTCAACCATATAATATTTGAGAGCATATCCTGGTATAGACATATCTTAGAATTTAAGGGTATAGCTCCTCTTCAAAGTAAAACTTGTTTTTAAAGGTTAATTGGATTACTGATTTAAAGACTGAACCAAATGAATACTGTTCTAATTGCCCATTTTGTTGTTGCTAAAAATAAATACTACTGAAGACCATATTCTTGTTTTCTACACCTCCAAATTCTAACAAAAATAATATCAGTATAGCAATTGATAGGTTACAGAACACTATAATGCATATTATTTCATTTGATCCTCCTAAGGTCCAGTAAGGTAGGTTCAGACAAAAAATTACCTTATCCTCATTTTTACTGAAGAAATTGAAACTAAGAGAAGTTAAATGACATGTCCAATTCACATCTTAATTATGGGTCTTCAAATACCAAGCCCAGTGGAATTTTCAGGACCCTAGACTATGTAA
>JAQZBX010032059.1:0-26047 GCA_029593785.1 Cabassous unicinctus | reverse complement strand
ATATATATGCATATATGTGCATTTGCTTACATAAATGTTATTTTTTTTCATATATATTTTAAAAGATGCTTAGATTACATAAATGTTACACAAAAATTACAGGGATTCCCATGATCTCCACCTCCCATACCTCCCATAACATCTCACATAAACATCTTTCACTAGTGTGGCACATCACCTGCAATGGATATACACATTCTGGGGCTTTGCCACTAAGCATGGACCACAGTTCACATCGTAGACCACACTCTCTCCCACACAGTTCTGCATGGTATATGCTGATGTAAAATGGCCTATATCCATTGCCACAACGTCACTCAGGACAATCCCCAAGTCCTGAAAAAGCCCCTGTATTACAACTGCTCTTCCCCTCCCCACCCCGGAAGTGTCTAGTGGCCTCTGGCTTCACCTCACTGTTATAATTTCTTCCATTGCTTGAAATCCAATATGTCTACAACAGAATACCATTAAATCCACTCTAGTCCATACCTCTTCCCCCAATCCTGAGGGGACTGGAATGGTGATGACTACTCCATCTCCAAGTGAGAGTGTGCTTATATCCCATGGATACAGTGGATGGGATTATACTGCCTTTAGCTGCAGAATCTCTCCATTCCCTGGGATGGCCGTTGTCCATCATCGTCGTCTCCTCACCAGGTGACTTGGGTGAGTCCATTGAGCTGTAGAGTAGGAATTGCAGCTCCACCGAGATTCCAGGCATGGCTGGCACATAGTCTAGTAATGAAATACTGAGAGTTTAATAACTCTCTGAGATGGAAAAGAGCTTTTTATCTATTTTGTTGTATCTATTACAGCGATTCTCCACCTTAAAGAAGGGAAATTGTTTTTAAAATATAAGAAATACCAGACACCCATCTCACCTCCTCCACACACCCAACTCCATTGTTTGCTAGTTAATTCCACAACAAGGCACATCAATTAAGTGGACTGTGTCATATCCTTTAGACTTACTGGGGCAGAAAAAACTTGAGAATAGCTAATTGATTAAATTAATAGTTCCTTGAAGGCAGTGGTTTTTCTATGACTTATTCCCTCTGCTTATCACCATACTTGACACATGGTAAGTACTCAATAAATATTTGTTGAGTTAATGAGAATATGAATAAATGGGTTTCAGTTGCTAAAAATCAACATTATAAAGCGATGGACTCAGTGTTTCTTTGCAACCGAGGCTCCACCGTGATAGAGAACTTTCCCAAGCTCCAGCTAGAATTTCTGCAGTCATAGAATCAAGGAATTCAGGATTTCATAGCTGGAGTTTGTGCCAAGGATAGAACTGTTGTCTGTTTATATTGGCTTCCTGAGTTAATTGATTGTAAAAAAGAAAAAAGGTCAATAAAGCTAATCTACCAATTATCTCATAAAGGCTTCTAAAGGCCTGATATTCGCCAAGTCGTCCTGGCACATTCCGTCACCTCAGAGCTGGACTCTGTGATTTGTCCACCGTGGCTGTAACTGCCTGTCCAGCTGTCTTGGGACACTGTACGGGTGTCTATCTTTTCTCCTATCATCCCTCAAGCTTTTATAAGTGAATGCACATTAGTTACAATGAACATTGCATGTAGCCTTGGATCCACCTGATAGTGGAGAAGCCGTTAGTAGAGAGCACCACCGTGACGCAGGGGTCCAGGTCTCAAGGGGCCCTTCCTCACCCCATCCACTTGGGTTCCATTCCAATGGCTAACCCTGCCTGTCAAATGTGAAAGCTCTAAATTGCTGCCATTGACAAGTTGAGGTTGTTACAGGGATATACTTCTGTGTGTGTGTGTGTGTGTGTGTGTGTGTGTGTGGTGTATTCAAAAGATTCTTGAGTGGGAACACATGGCACCTGGTTATCACAGAGCTACATCACAGAGAGGATGTGGAAATGATGGGTTTTGTCCTGGTTCACTCCTAACCTCATGATAAATCAGAGATTTTGACAACATGTTAGCAACTGCTTGCTTCCCTGAGCCAAAGAAATGAGAAAGGCTCTTTGTGTTTTGTGGTCCTTTCTTCCTTTTCCTTACTCAATGTATAAAACCTACCCACCTTGCTAGTTCTTAGAGGAAAGAGAGGCTGGAAATCCACATTTTGTAATTTATGACATAAACTATGATAGATAAAGTTTACTCTAGTTCTAATTTCTTGTGTTAAGAAACTGAGTTAACATAATGCCTTGTGGGGAGGGGGGGACAACTTCCTACTATTTTTAAATTATGATTTTCATGGATGTGCTGTGAAAATAGTTTATGACAGGACAGCATGAATGGTCAAAATGTCATAAGCTTACCCATGAGAAAGATATGGAACCAATTAAATTTGGCATAATTTAAGGCCAGTCTATGCTTAGTCTAAGCAATCCTCTTCTGCTGGGATAGGTGGGCATCATAGACCACTGATCAAGATTTGTGCATTGTTTTCTTGTGTGAACCATCTTTTCCCTAATGATGGGGAGGTCAGGGCACTCTCACAGGGTTGGCATTATATACTGCACTCATTTCACAGTGTAAAATTTTTGCTTAGGGAGAAACAGGAGTAGTATTATGCATCACAAAATTAATCCTCTACTGAAGCTTATATTTTTCATGACAGTTTAGCATACAAGTCACCAGAGTTGCAGAAAAGCCAAGATGGGCACTGTTATGAATCCCTCTGTTTGAACTTGGGGACCAAAACAAAGAAATACCTCTAAGGCCTGTGGGTTGAAATTTCTGCTCCAACTCCCTGCATACCTTTGACATGAGACACTTTGCTTCCTTACATTTCATTTTCCAAATCTATAAGATTAAGAAGTGGCATATAATTACAAGGCAAATACAAATGATTGCATTCACGTTAAATCATCTTTTAGAAGTGTGTGAACTGGATTAATACTAATTTAAACATTTGATCAATAAAACCCAATGAATGTTATTTTCTATTTTTTGTGCATTGTTGCAAATAATGGGCAATTATTTGCCAAGAATAGTAGAAAAAATATTACTGTATTGGATATATTCCTGGTTTAAGCAGTGAGATTCCTTAATAAGGAAAGATATTAGAATGCATTATGAAGTTTATGAACTTGTAATTTGTTCTGGTAATTAGATGAGACTTTGCCAGACCCATCCAGTTACAATTTGATAATTGAGGGGCTTCCACCTACAATAGAGTGTGAATCATACATATATGTGTTTAATGGCCTAACTATTTTAAAGATTGGCCATGGTTTATGCAAAATAAGAACAATCCTTAGAACATTTTAAAGGCTTCCTGCCACAAATTGCTTTTGCAATTTTTATTTCACTTTTAACTATAAAGTTAAGGCATCTGTAGTTATTCTTATTTTAAATCGTTCCTGCTGTTGTTCTCCTCCTAGAAAGTAGCCACTATTCTTTTTCCTTTCTCTTGGCCATTGTAATCTTTCTTACAAGAATAAAAACAAAGTGGCTTATTTAAAAAAGAGTTTTAAAATCCCCCCTTGCAGTTGTAAGGAAAATGTCTTACCATTATCAAATTGAAAAAAAAAGATAATATAGTGCAGTTACAAGTGAATTTTATCAATGAGTGTTTTTCCTTGGTGTTCTCTTTTCCCAGAAACTCTTTCTGCTGCATCTTTTTAACATCTGTGGTTGCAAATGTTAATTCTGGAAACAAAGTACATGAGGAAAGGCAGGTGATTGATCAAGGCAAAAATTGAAATTGGGTACTGGTGGCACAATCTTTTACTTTTTGGCCCACAGGAGTCCTGATACAAATTAATTGTTTCTGTGATTCTTAGCCCTTCATCAATCAGATGTAAATTACACCATGCATGATTGGCTGCCTTTCCATTCTCGAGTTCCCCATAGAGTGCTGTTGGCTGCCAACTGCTACAGAGGCACAGGGAAGCAGAAGCCTGTCTGTGGCCACTCTGGGACCACAAATGGGAGAGCCAGAGCTGACTTGCAACCACAATAGAGTGCCTTAGCATGCAGCCAGCACCCTGCCAGAGTAATTTCTGTTACAAGCACCAGAGATATTTTTCAAAGCAGGTACAATGTAAGTCACATGCCAAAGGTTCGCGTTTTAAACATGGCTTCAGATCAATTTAAGAATCACAGAGCACCTAGCAGATAGTAGGAATGAACTTGAAATTAATCTCAAGATTGATTAGGGAAAAACAAATATAGATGCTCTCAGAACGTGTTCTAAGATTTTTTATGCACCTTTGGAGGTAGCAGTAAAAATAATAGCTGAGATTTAATTAAAGTAACATAAAAGACCCCAGCCAGAAGATCCTGTGACTGTATTTGTTGCTGAGTATTGAATTTAACTCAAAGAAATATGACATCTACTTTTCATCTCATAGCAATTTACCATATCAAAAAACTAGTATTAAGGAGGTGATTAGAAGCTACAGAGTTACCTTACTTCATATGTAAAGAAAGAAGGTTTTGAAAATGTAGAAGGACCCCTTTTCAAAGAAACTTCACAGATAAATTTTAAATATATATTGGGAATTGAGGAAATTGGAATGACCTGAATACATGAAATGTAGATTTCTCAACTTCTAAAGTATTCATTCACATCTTCCTGGACTTATTGTCAGTGTGAATTATTCGCATTTGTGAGTTGCATTAAAAACAACAACAGATAAATGCCATATGAAGAAGAAAGTTAACTGAACCTTAGGATTGGGTTCAAGGACTCAGATTGCCTCAATTCAAATCTTTACTCATCTCCTATGTGACTTTGGCAAGTTGCTTAGCCTCTCCATTCTTCAGTTTTCTTATCTTTAAAACGGGCATCATAGTAATTCATATATTAGTGGGCTGTTGTGAGGAATAAGTGAAATAATTCCCTTCTCACAGTGCCTGGTGCTTAGTAAATGTTAAATGCATATTGAGTATCTCATATATGACCTCATTTAACTCATTATAAAATGTGAAATTTTTTTCTAAGAAATTGTCTCTTATTTAATTCCTGCTTAGATTAAGGAATTCCATCTAGGTTTCTAGGGACATATATAACTATAAACTAGAATTTCTCATTTTATAAAGCTTTTATGATATTAAGAAACCCCTCTGTGATTATATTGTCAATTCTCATTACTGAGTGATAATGCTTATTTCATAGTGTTTGAAGATTATGGAAATACCTAATTATATGAGTTGACATTTGTGAAAGTACTAAGCAGATTCTGGCTCACAATAGGTTCTAAATAAATTTTAGCCTTTTACATACATACTTGCCTTTTGTATGGGGAAATAACCAATGTTCAACATTCCAAACAAAAACTCATTTTCACAATACTTTTGAGGCATTAGACACCCCCAAAAACTATACAAGAAAAACTTTTCTTTTTTTTTGCCCATGCAGTTCTCTCCCAGTCACTCTGGATCTGTCACTGGTCAAAAGATGCTGGGACCTTCCAGTGTGTCAGCAGGGACAATTAGCCCACCAAAAAAGCAGTGAAGCATCAAAAGTGCCTGGACTGGCTGGGTGCTTTGGAAATCTTTCTGTCAGTTGAATCATGTACCGCACAAAGGACATGTTCAAATTTAATCTGTGTTTTTGAGGGTGTGAACCCATTTATAAATAGGACTTTTTGAAGAGGTTATTTATAGTTAATGTGTGACCAAATTGAATCAGGGTGGGTCTTACTTCATATAACTTGGGACTTTATAAAGAGGAAATTTGGGTGCAGTCACTCGTTAGAAGCTCAAAGTAAGAAGAAGCCAGAGAGGGCAGAGGGGAGACACTACATGATGAATGGCCCTGCTACACTGCCATCACCAGAACGCTACTGACTCCAGAGAAGTCATGGCTTTCCCAACATCTTGATTTTGGACTTCTAGCCCCAAAACTGTAAGCCAATATATTCTTGTGTGCTATTTGTCATAGCAGCCTTGACAAGCTAAGACATTATTATAAGCTTGCAGTAAGGAAGCAAGGACCCATGTTGGGAAAAAAATCCATGACAAGGAACTGTAGGTGGCCTCTAAGAACTGAGGGTAGCGTCAAGCTGATGGCTAGCAAAAAGCTGAAACTTTCAATCCTGCAACTTCGAGAAACTGAATGCTGCCCTAAACCACGTAGTCAGAGAAGTGCATCCTTCCCCAGTCCAGCATCCAGATGAGAACCCAGACTTGGTTAACACCTTGTGAGTTCCAGAGTTGATGACCCAGTTAAGCTGCTCTCAGGTTTCTGGCCCATGGAAACTGTGAGATCATAAATGTGTCTTTTTAAAGATTATATATTTTTATTTTTAAAGAAGCTTTAGATTGCATAAATGTTACATCAAAAATATAGGGTATTCCCATATACTCCACTCTCTCCCTCTCCCACACTTTCCCACATTAACAACATCTTTCATTAGTGTGGTACATTTGTTATAGTTGATGTACACATATTGAAGCACTGCTACTAACCGTGGACTATAGCTTACGTTATAGTTTATCTCTGCCCTGCAAACTTATAGGTTTTGACAAAATATATAATGACCTTTATCTGTCATTGTAGTGTCATGCAGGACAGTTCCAATGTCCCAAAAATGCCCCCATGTTGCATCTATTCTATGGCAATAAGTCATGTAGCACTAGATAACTAATCCAGAATTTTTCATAGTCTTTTTTCAATAGGCAGAGTATTTCCTAGGAAAGTGGCTTTTAATTTGAGCAGCAATATTTTCTTGCATTGGAATTCACTCATGAGTACCAAGGGCACATACAACTCTAAAAAACATATTTTCTGCTTTAATATCTATACATTCCAAGATAAGTTCAAATCCTGGGTCTGTCAGTTACTATTTGGTAAATGTATGCTCTCTGAGCCTCAGTAATGCAAGTTAGCTTACAGGATTGTTGAAAGATCACCTGTGATAATGAAAGAAAAATGAATTAGCATTGTACCTAGTTAATAACAGAGGCTCACTATTTCTATTATTAACATCTGTAGAATAATCTGTGTTTTTGTTTTGTAGAATGCCAAAACAGAGTATCTAGAAATAGAGTTGGGAGAAGTAACCATTGAGTAAATTCTTAAAATAGTTTTTGACCATGAAGACTGAATAAACTTGGTTCAAATAAAACTATTTTGATAAAAGTAGCTTTCTTGTTTTCACAAAAAATAAGCTGGTAGAATTTGACCAGGTATAGCACCTTCTGACCACTAGTTGATGATTTGGAGCTTAATTCCCTTCTGTTCTACATTGGTGAGATTTGGTCTATTGATATTTAATATAAGACATTATGTGATTATTCAAGAGAATGAATTTTAAGCGAAAAAAAAAACCAAACACTAAGAGAGTAATATTTGTTAAAGAACCTTTCTTAGAAGAAATAAACAAGCTTTTTTGGAACTATTCACAATATCCATTGAAAACCTAACATTACTTCTGAAGGGTTCTTCTACCTTTTCCCCTTTTATGTCAGACTCTGCCTCCGATCATCAGAGAAACTATTATGAGAAATTCTGACTCTGCCTTTTCCCTTTCACGATTAAGGAAGCAAAAATTTTGTATATTTTGCTGTATGAGATGCCAAGAGACTTGGTTTGTGCTATGCCTATGAAATAAGTTTTTTCTATCTTTCAAAGAGTTTCTTTGTCTTTTAATGCAATACAATTAATTAAAAGTGCAATCTTGTAGGAAATAAAATGGAAGAATATATTAACCATAGCAGATGCTATATTATTTTTCTTCTACATTCAGTTACTTATTTACTTACTCATCAAATATTGTTGAGTATGTACTCCATGACATGCACAATTCCAGGTACTAGGAATATGGTGGTAAATTCTAAAATGCCCTAAACAACAACTCATTCCAGTGTTCCAGGATTTCAGAACTTTACTTTCAATTGTAGTTCAGGCAGGATGAAAGGCTTTTGATTGGCTTAGAAAAAGAAGTGCAATATGACATTTAGCAAAAACAATAAAGAAGGATCTTTTTTGTTGGTTTCATTACTTCCTTCTTTTGCAAATCAAAGCTGTGCATGACAGTATAGTATAATATAAACAATTCATAGCATGTAAATAAATACATAAATATTTTATTGAGGATATCATGCATTGATGGAAATCTGATTATCAATCTTTAAGTTCCTGCTTATTTTTGAACAACTTTAAGCATTAAAACCTATTTATTTTTTCAGGGTTAAGGTTCTAAGAAAGGTGTGCCTACATTTACCAAATTAAATTTTAGGTTGAGCAATATGAAATTGCCAATATTTTACCATTTTTGCAACTTCATGTGGTTCCATCTATAAATAACATAAAGTCTATGATAGAAGCTATGTTATGTTGGGAGTAAGATTTTTGTAGATGAAGTCCTAAGGGAATTTCCTTTCAAATTTTGTATAAGATGGGGGTAGTCTTGAGTATTCAAATGGACTTTTGTTGGATTGAACATATTATCTCAATTTTTTTATTTGAATTTTAAAAATTGTCTCTGATATGGTTAGTTTCTTTTAGAAAATATGAAACCCTTCTTTTTCCTTTGTACAGGTTCTCTTTTTTTTTCTTTCCTTTTTTCATGTGTGAGCTACCCTGTTCATTGACCACAAGATTGCACAAATCGTCATCTCATTCTCATTGCTGTATTTTATTCTGACAATAGTAACACTGCTGATGGTTTCTTACCCAGCATCCATTCCTTCATTTTACCTTCTCAAAGGAGTCCTTCTTTTCTTTTCCTCGAAATCTTTATTTCTTCAAGCAACCCTTGGAGCTCAGAGAAAACTGACCCTGCTCTCTAAATAAGCCTGGTTGATCTCTTGGTTTGGGAATGGACATGGGATCCATTTTGGCTAAGTTTGCTGGTAACCTCTGTAAAAATGTTCTTGCTTTTATGAGAAAGTCACATAAATAATCTCTCTTTCTCTAGACAATTTCATGCATGGTCATGAAGTATTGAATTTTTTTGGCATCTTCCAAACACTGGAGGTTGAAACTGGCATTTCAAGGAAGGTGCAGAGAAGAAAGTTGTAGGGAAATTGTGCTGGAGTCAGTGGCTTAAGTAATGTCAACCAATGAAATTCTTCATTATTTAAACCTATTTGAATTAGATTTTCTGTTACTTGTAGCCCAAAGCCTCCTACCAGATATTATAGTCTAACATTTAGAATATTTAAGAGGACTTTAACCAAATGATTGTCTATTTGTAACTCAATGCTCAATTATATATCTAAATGTATATGTATGTGGTAAATATATGCAATCACCTACTGTATATCTGTGTGTATGTATGTGTGCATGTATTAGTAGAAAAGAGATGCATAACATAGATTCTGCCCAGAGAGGATGGCCACAAGTTTGATGGGATTCGAGGAGTACTGAAAGCCTTACTGTGATTATTCTAAATATTTTATGCTGTCCTTTCCCATTAGCCCCCCTGTGCTAGATTATACTTTTCACCCCATTGATGTCATCTGGGCTTGGGCCTTGCTTTGGTTAATATAATGTGGCAAAAATGTGCACCACTTTCCAACTGAAATTTTAAGAACTATTGTGTAGTTCCACCTTACTCTTTCCCTCTGCCATGAAACTACATATTTCAGATAAGAATTGCTCCTTCAGATTGGGTCCTGCAATGAAGAGGATATGAAGCACAGCTGCAGCCAACCCACAAAGAAAAAGTGACATGAGCAAGAAATAAACATTTGTTGAGTTTTAAGTCACTGAGATTTGGCGGTTGTTTGTTACTGCAGCATAATTTAGCATAAGCTGGAGGATACAGACAAGCATAATCGGTATTACTTGTTGAATAGTTTCTGTGGGCCAAGAATAGTGACGTTTGTTAATTTCATATGTTGTTTCACATGATCTTCACAATAATTTTATGGTTTATTATGATCACATCCCTATTTCACAACTGAGAAAATTGCAGCTCATCAAATTTTCTCAGGGTTGTCTAGCTAATATAAAATATACAAAAAATGAATTGGAACATAAGTCTGGCTAATTTCTAAGTCTCATCCACAGAGTCTTGCCTCATGGGGCTTTAAAATTAGATATCATATAGTGCAATATGTTCGTTTTACAAAAGAGGAAACTGAAGTTCTCAATTGCCTGTCATACATATTTCTACAAGTTAGATAAAAAGCTTAAACTTAAACCATTAATCTCAAACCTAAAAATATATTCATGGTCTAGTACTCCTGTGTGTGCATGTGTGTGTATCTACTTGTGTGTGTGCATCTACATATAATATGTAAAATTATACCTTTGTAAATATGGCATATAAAGGGGATATTATCATGTATGCATACCTTTTAGAGACAATAGAACAATAAAACTTAAGACTGAGAACTAATTCAATGTTATAACATATACTTTTACTAATATGATGATCTAGTACCTAGATAAGAAATGGAAACATTTTGAGTTATTAATTATTTTATATTTTATAGAGTCATTTCGGTTTATATATGATACTCTTGATTATAATATTGTGTCAATTATTTTTGTTTTCCTTTTCATTAAGATATGAAAATATAAATAGGATTATCATACTTCCTAAACTGCTCTGAACTTTGATCTTTTATTCCTTGTTTACTTTGTAATTAAAATAAGAAATTCTCTTTTCATCCAATTAAAATGTAATTATTCCATATTTAATAAAATAATTTAGCTTTATTAAATGAAATCTGGATACCTATTTTTTTTAAAGTTAGGAGTATTTGTTTAAAAATAAGATAAAATTAACAAAATCATTCCTTTTATAAAATCTTGAATTAAACTATGTAATTATAGAAATGTGCCATAAAGCCTATTAATAGGCATTTTGTTTACATATTTTTATCTCAATTATCTATGCCCATAGGACTCATTCAATCAATTTTTCACTAAGTAGTTTTCAAAATATAATTACTCTTATGGGTAGGTCTATGAACAGCAGTGTCATTTACACTATAGTTCACTAATTGCACTTCGAAGCCATTATAATGAATTATGCTAGTACATTCTTCAAGAAGATCAGTTAATGCTAATCATTTGTATCGCATATATCACTTAGAAGAGATCCATCCATAAAAGCCTTTCATTTACAGCCTCATTTCTTTTTAATTCTCTTGTAATGCAAGTTATAGCTGTAAATATATACAAATATGCTTTTGTTACCTGTTAGCCCTGTGGACTTTGATTCCAAGTTTAATATTGAAACCTAGAGCCAAATAATATTCCATGGTAGGAGTAAGATTATTTACTTTCAGATCCTGAATAATAATATACTTGCATATTTAAATTATTATAATATACATAATGATCTACATTTGGGTCAAATTTTAAGGGCTTAAATAAAATTTCATTTCTCCTAAATTTTTTACCATCCCCCTCAGAATCCAGAGACCACATGCTCAAGAGAGCTGGCATTTATGTATCTCTTGGTTAAATATCATAGACAAAATGGTTTATATTTTTAAACCTATATATCATAGGATAATTTTACAGCCAAAGAAGATAGACACTAGATTGTCAGCACCTTTTTATAACAAAGTAATGATAAAATAATTTTATAGAGCCAGTTTTTAATGCTATGACAGAAGGTGACATAAATATATTGACAAAATGTAGAAAAACCTTCTTTAAGACATTACTACTTTCTAAAATTTACCTATTAAGTGGCATTTCTGTAATTCTTCTAGAAATTAAGAAAGATTCTTATGGGAAGCTTTTTTGTTATTCTTACATATTTGGTATGGAAAGGTAAGTACATTTAGAACATTATAAAAACTAATTTATTATGAGCTGTTGGATTTCTTCAAAACGATCCATTTTTAGAAATAATATAATTTATTCTTAAGGAAAGAAAGTTCATATCATTATGACTTAAATTTCTGACCTCACCTCGTAAAATTAGAAGTAGAGGAGAAAAGAGGATGTCTTTGGTGATTCTTTATGAGGTGGATTGAAAGTTGTCAATAAATGCTATGTAACTGATACTTTGTAAAGTTCAGTTTCCATACCTTATCATAGTCAATCCTCCTAAGAATAATGCTATTGTCCCTGTTTTACAGATAGTGTAATTTAACTCTGACCCAGAAAAAAGCCCAGTCATATTTAAAGGAACACAACAAAATCCAACACCCAGAAATGTAAAATTCAAAATGTCTGGCATCCAATAAACATGATCCATTGCTGGGAGAAAATTAATCACTTGAAAAGACCCAGAAATTATAAAGATGATAGAATTAGCAATCAAGGATGTTAAAACAGTTATTATAAATATTATCTACATGTTCAAGAAAGTAGAGGAAAGCATGACATGATGAGGAGAGAAATGGACACTATAAAAAAGATGCAAACAAAACTTGTAGACATGAAAGATAACAGCAGAATTGACTCTGCAGAGGAAAGATTGGAATTGGAAAATGTAGCAGTAGAAATCATCCAAAATGGAAGAAGGAGATAAAAAAGACTGAAAAATGAACAAAGTATTAGTGACATTTGGGATAATACCAAGAAATCTAATATACATGTAATTGGAATCCCAAAGAGAGAGGGATGGGGGTTCAAAAATATTTGAAGATATAATGGTCAAAAAGTTTCTAAATTTTATGTAAAGTTCTAAACCTATGGATCAAAGAAGTTCAATGAAACCCAAACAGATTAAACATGCAAGTACATGCATGCAAGTAGTCATTATGTAGCTATTGCCACCTATTGTAATAAAATATAATTTTTCTATTATTCAAAAGGCTTATTTAGATTCTATTCCCACTCTGCAGGTGAGGAACCCAAATCCAGATTGTTGATTTGCCCATAGACCCCAGTTTGTCTAACAGAAGTCAGAGTGTTTCCTTTCTTTTCCTGATTTCCATCCTCTGGTGTTCTTCTGGGTTCTAGGGGACTGGGGTACTGGCTGTTGGGCCACAGTTTTCTTTCCCTATGATAACTTCAGGTTCCAGATTTCAGGAATGTGTAGCTCTACATATTCTAAGGAAATACCACGTGTATTTTGGGCCTTTGTATGTGACTTGATACAGTGCTTATATATAAGATGCTTCAGAAGGGCTCATGAACAACTAGGAATTGGGAAATGGAGAGAATTACTTAGAAGCAATATTTGAATTTGGAGTATATATTAACTTGTGGTTAAAATAATATAGAATTAGTGGGATAGAAAGCTGTGGTTATAATTTATTATGAAAGATAAAAAAGAAAGAACAATTTAGGAGAAATGACAGAGCAAATCAATTGAAGAATATTATTGAAAACAACAAAAGCAAAAGATAACTCTGTACGTAGATAAACCGGTATATCAAAATCTTTATAACCAGGATCCAAAATTGAAGGGATGATTAATTTCAGCAGATGTTTTATAGAGGTGTTTTTTTTCTTGTTTGCTATTCAGTTTTTTAACATCTCCTGTCTAAACTGCATAGCATTATCACTTCTCTATTCTAATTTCTCTCTTGCTGCTTAAAATTATCACTCTTTAATTTCAAAATGTGGCTTCTTAGTCTTTGATCCATGAATTGGCTTTATTACCCTTGAACCTTTCTTGCCTTCTCTGTGAGCTGCCTGATAATTTCTTAAAAAACAGCTCATCCCCAGTTTTCACATTCCTACCCCCAACCCCTGTTTCTTCCCTTCTTCTGGATATTTAATGCTGAAGAACTCAAAGATTCTATCTCCACGATAAAATTCAGTTGTTTCAAGCATTGGCCTCAAGAGACACCTTATTAAATGTTGAATATTTAAAATAGCTTTTGGGATAAGGATTCTTTGCCATGAGCCTTTGAGCTTTTTTTTTTTTTTTTTGATATAGGATTTCTATTTGTGTGTGTGTTTATGTGTGTGTGTGAAGTGAATCATTCTTCTAAGAACTGAAATAAAATCTCCAGAACTTTTTTTCCTCAGTCACACTGGCTTTTACTAGAAAGTATCTTTTAAAAAATTTTTTCTTTTTAAATTTGGAATTGTCTTTTTTACTTGTTTGCTTGTTTTTAAGTCTTACAAGTGTAGAAATTATAGCTGATAAATGCCACAATCTTTATAAATGGAACTACAATAGGAAAATAATCAAACGAGGCATTTGCTAATAAATGAATGACTATTTATTACTTCAAGTGTTAATGATAAAAAATTTCAGCACAGCTGCTGCATTTTAAAAAGTGAAACTACATACTATGTTTCTAGTTTAGTAAACAGACGTATCTGATGTCTTTTAATGGCATAAGAGTTGAGCATTGGGCAGTATATCTTATGAAGACCCATAAATTAAATAACTACTGGTTTAAATTTAATGGTTGTGAAACAAGTATGTATTCATAATTTCAGCTTTCTTTTTCTTCCTCGACCATCAGGAGCTCCATCCGTTTACATTTCTGTAAATGATATTTTAAACTCAGGTTCACCATGGCTATTTGTATAGAACTCAGGGAAAGCAAAAATTACATTTAAATTTTCACTAACCTGTCACTGAAATTTAGCACTTTACTCCATTATGTAGGTAGTGATGCTAGCAGTAATTGTGACCTTGACATTAATAGAAACCATTGATATTTTCATATTGCACTATAATTATTGTAGGTAACTCAGAAAATTGTTTACCCTTGCCACTGTTTCAAAATTAGTCTTATTAGAATTGCTGCCTGACATGGTTATTTAAGTGAGGTAGCACAATTTTTTAAAAACTATTTTGATATTGAAATTTCAATATATTTGGTTTCTTATATAATCTTACATATTTTCTTTCATGCATTTAAAAACACTGTCTGAGAAGGGGATATGATTATGAAGGAGGGGCTGGATCAGTTAACCTAAGGCCTAGGTGCCTGAAGATAAATGTGGTCCAGTGATTTTCTTAATGTTCAAGGATGATTACGGTGAACGCCTTCTGCAGAAGTTTTCTCAGTTAAATCTTTTTTTTTTTTTAAATTATTGTGGTAACGTATTTACAACATAAAATTTCCCATTTTAACCACTTTCATATATACAATTCAGTGGCATTAATTATATTCACAATGTTGTGCTACCATTACCACCATCCATTACCAGTTTTTTTCAAAACCCTGAACAGAAACTTTGTACCTCCCTGGTCCCACCACTGGTAACCTCAAATCTACTTTCTGCCTCTATGAATTTACATATTCTAGGTATTTCATATAAATGGGATTATACAATATCAGTTTAATATTATTTATTGGTGGAAGACTGCAAACCAGCTTTCTGTCTAATGTGATCTAATCAACAAAGAGAACTAGTTCAAACAATAATATTGTAGAAGCCATGAAAAGGCACTGTACATAGAAGATGGAGCTCCAAACTGCGAGGTGGGAGCCCAAGGTCTGGTTCAGACTCTGGGCAGGTTAACTTACTGGTACTTAGAGTTCTCATCTGTAAAATAAAGCAGTTATATTTGGTGATGTTTACGATCTCTTTCCTGCCTGGATACTGTGGTTCTTTCTGTGAGGGTTGCAGCTCCTACGCCACTGAGCATTTAGAGAATCTCCTCCATACTCAGGATGGGTCCACACAGATTCTTCCTTTCTTTTTAGTCCTCCCATCCCTTAATCAATATACCTATGTAGGTTGGCTGACTAGGGTTAGGAAACTGCTTCACAGTCACTGCATGACTGTAGACAAGTGACTACTTTTCTGAGCATCGTTTTCCTCAATAGATAATAATATTTACTTCTGAGAAAAGGAGAGATTGAATGAAATATCACATGTTAAACACCTAGAATGGGGGCTGGCACACAAGCAGATGTTTAATTGATCTCAGACCTCAATACTGCATGGAGCAGAGGAAACCAAATGTCTCATTGAAGACTGGACCCCAGGACTTTGACGCTTTAGCACTGTACTCTTCCAGATTGTGCTAGAAGGCCTTAGGAGGTAGCTGGCCGTATGCAGTATGTGTGCATTTGTGTAACTACAGTGAGACACAGGAAGCCCCTGCCTGCAGTCTCTCTTTTATTAACTTGTTAAAAATAATAATTAACGAATCCTCCTACCCCTCCTCCTTTCTTCTTTTTGTTCTTTTTCTTGTTCTTCTTCTTGGGTTAAAAATGCCATTATCATTTTTTGAACATGTTAAAATTTTTTTAAATGATACTCTTAATGGCAACCATTCAATAATGATGGATAACCATGCATGGCTATTGCTTCAAAAAGAACTTTTTTCCTTTGGTGGCAAAGCAATGCACGTGTGTGTGTCTATGCATGTGAGTGCATGTATATATTCATACTAACAAAACTTTCTTCTGCTTGCATTCAATAATAAAATACGTTCATTTTATAAAAATACACACTGAAAGCATTTGTGACAGTCTAAAAATGTAAAAATGCCTGCAGAGGAGATGAATATATTGAATTTCCTTACTTTATGGTTTCACAGACTATATCCTAACCAGATGGTGTAATCTAATTGTATCAACCTAGAAATATATAGGATTTTATTTTAATGTTAAAAAGGTCAGTAGCTTTGGACCTTAAAAAATCTTTCCTGTCTTCTTTTCTCAGCTGGTGACTTATCATTGGAGGATTACAAAATAGCTTTAATAAAAAGTAGAATTTTATAAACTTAAATTTCCTTATTCATCTTCCATATATAGTTAGATTCTTTTGATGAATACTCCCCAAATATATGGCAAAGCAATATATACTTTATTGAACAAGAAGTGAAGTTTATAGTAATATACTTGATGTGGGTATAAGATTTCTTTTCCGGCAATTTTTTTGAACTTTAAGTATTATTGAACATTATATCTCTTTTATCACTTCCAACCTTATTCCAATATTTTACTGGTATACTTCTACCTGAAAATATTACAGGCTCCTAAATAGCATTCTACTAGCTTTGGAATAAAACACTGTTCTTTTCTGATTCTGCTTGGAGTTTTAGAAATTTTTATCAGATGCATTGTAATTAAATTTTAAAAATCATCCAGTTTTAAAAATATTCTGAGCTCTGTGCTGACCATTTAGGGGAAGGTGTTTTTTTCCAAATGGAATCCTTACCTTTACTCAGCTTCTACGTTGAAAATAAAGCAAATGCAACAATTACAAAGCAGCACATAAGTGAGTTTAAACAAATAAGTAAAAATATACAATTGATTCTATTAGGATTTGGGACTAAATAAGCTTTTTAATAATAGCAAAGTTTTCACTAAGAATTACAAAGGACCTCCCCCCCTTTTTTTTATACAGAAAAAAAAATGCTCAGAGGACATGCAATATGCCCAGGGTCACTTTATAGTTAATGTTAGAACTGAGAATATAAATCAAGTCTTTTGACTCGTTGTTCAGTTTCTCTGCGTGGACTGGACATATCTTTTAATTTTGAGCCAACACATATGAGATTACTTGTCAGATGATCATATGAAGATGACTGTCCAAGCACTTTTAGGTCTGATAGGGAAGTAATTTGAAATTTTTAAAATATAGATAGGCTTGTTTAGTACTTATGTTATGAGAGACTCAGTAATAATAATGCCACCATTATAACACCATTTTTGTAATAATAGCACTTCTGTTATAAAACACCATTATTATAGAAATGATATAAGAAAAGCTCTCTTATTTAGAATTGCTTCTGCATTAAAAGTGCTTAAAAGTCTTCTTATATTAAAGAAATTATTGAAAATTTTTCTTGCTTTGCAATGAAATTTTCATTCCAAATCTTATTTGATTCTCCTGTAAAATGTCTCTCAGATTTTATTCTGATGACTCTGAGGCTTGGGCAAGATTACTGTGTAGGACAGGAAATTGCTTGACAGCCGAAGTCTACCTGGTTAAATAAGTTGACTTCCTATCTGTCAGTTTCCACGAGGTCAAGTAAACCTTCTTTCTTTGCTTTTTTCATCCTGAAATACAATATTCCTTTATTGTGTTTAAACAAATATTAAGTACTATCTCTTCATAGAAGGTTCAGATAATTTTGTTTCATTGAATTTAAGCAGTCACAGTCTTGTTTTCACATTATGGCCATTAAACTGAATAAAAACAGGTAGCGTAATTGATTAGAACAAAAATTAGTTTAAGGTTTAAATTATTGTACCTCATGATTTAAGGGTGGACAGGGTGAATTTTAGTGACATATATATTGTAAGTATTAAGTACAAACTAATGGAGAGGGATGTTTAGAGGTATAGAGATACATTTAAAAAATCTTTCTGTTATTGTAGTAGTAATATCCTATGTGATTGAATTAGGTTAAGGATGTTCCTTTTTAGAAAATCATTTCTAGGACTTAGTAAATACAAGCTAGAGTCCTGTTACAATCCATAATATATCACACAAAATCATAGGCTCACATGTTTTATGGAATCTTAATGATTAATATAGTAGTTTCTATACATTTTTAAACATCAGAAAATATATTTAAAAGATGATTTTTTTCAGAATCCCCAGCATTTAAACAGATAAAAATGATATTTAACTAGTTTAAAATGTCATATATATTCAAATTTACAATATTTTCTTAATAAAATCAGTCAAGCAGTCCACACCTTTGAAATTGGAGGGTATGTGTGCTTGTTGCTCTCCTTTAGCTGCCTCAAGGTAAAATTAAGTTCTATATTATGCCTTGGTTGCACATATCAAAAACATTCTGCGTCACACAGATAAATAATGCAAATGGTAACTGTGCTTTAAAAGAATGTCTTGCAATGTCTGTATTCCCTTTAATGAGCAGATAAAGAAACTTGAAAGAGTAGAGAGAGAGAACTTTGCTTTCAAGATTGAATTAGTAACTACAATGAAAAACAGTCAGAGAATCAGTACCCAGAACTTAAAATAAGCACTAAAATTATCTCTCAGATAATGTTTTCAGGGAACAATTAATTATGTGTTCACTTGTTATTGTACAACCAACTGGCTGTCAGGGAGCATGTGCTGAGCTGATGCACCATGACAGTGTGTAGCAATTAGCTGTGTGTGTGTGTCATACATTGTATTGGGGAAAACACCTGCCAGAATGGTACCAAGAATAGTACCTGTTGGCACAGGAAAACACTCTGGTATATGGATAACCTTTGTATTTAATATATTTCAGTATGCTTTTAATATTAAAGTTGTGAAAATAGATGAACAAGTATTTTAATTTCAAAATTAAATTTAAATCATATATGTGAGGAAATCCCCAAATCACTAGGTTCTGAGAAGAGTTTTTTAAACCTCTAGCCAAATCCAACCAATCATCCAATTTTTGAAACCCACCTATAATAGTCATATTAAGTAGCTGTTCAGTATCCTCATAAATATCTTCAAGGATGGGAAATATTTTCAAGGATCAATCCTGGGAAGTCCATTTACAATCCAGAGTTGGGCAACTCTGACCATGAGAAAATTCTTCCAAACCATGAGCAAAATATGTTTTTTCTGGAGCTTCTACCATGTTCCAAATTCTACTCCTTGGCATTGGAATGAACAAATCTGCAATTTTGTTCTTATGGCAACTCTTTATATGTTAAAGATTGGTTCTTATATACTATTCTATTTGATTTTCTTCATCTGAAGTCGCAATACTCTTAGTTCCTTCAATTGTTCTTCAAATAACTTCGTGTATTAGTCAGGGTTCTCTTGGGAAACAGAATCAACAGGAGATATCTGTCAATAATATGAGATTTTATAAAAGTCTCTCACGTGACCATGGGGATGCACATGTCCAGGTTCCGCAGGCAGGCTGCAAACCAGGGTCTCTGATGAAAGTCCAATGAAAGGTCTTTGATGAGTTTCTGGGAGAAGTTGTCTGTCCAAAGATGAGCTGGGAAATTCTCTCTGAATGTTGAAATCACTTCTCCTTTTAAGGTATTCAACCGATTGGATAAAAGTGTCACCCATTGCTGACGGCAATCTCTCTGATTGATGCAGATGTAATCAGCCATCCACCCAGTAAACTCACTGGTGACCAAAGTCCATAAATGTTCTTGTATTACAATTAGCCCAGTGCTTGCTGGACCAAACACCTGGACATAATTACCTGGCGGAGTTGACACATTAGCCTAACCATAACAGTCCACCCCTTGTCAACTCGGCAACCATACACACTACCTTAAACCATGCTTAGTCTCTAAGTAAAAACAATAACAGATGAGCATACATATGTATTTCGGCCTAACAATGTTCAACTCACCTGCGTACAACCAGAAACACATTAATTCCCTACAGAATAGGGTGCATGTCCTTGGGTAATATTCACTCTTAAACTTGACATCCTTAAATATTGTGACATGAAATGAATTAAACTATTCATGTGATAGGGGAAAACGTTGGGGAAGAAAACAAAGAAATTTGTTTTGTGTACATATACAATCATATTCATAATGAAACAAGGAAGAAGGGTTCATGACTATTACAGTCCTCGTTTCTGTAACTGGTCACGTGGTCGAAATTCATATTTATCACTACCTTCTTCCACTACCCATTCCATGTTCCCATTACCTTCAGCAAGCACTTCAGCTGGCCATGGTTCTTTGCCTGGTGGGGTGACCCAAACCTGCATTCCTGAAGAGTCTGGGCCATTGTTAGTCCTGCTTGGATTGGTTTGTTGCAATTTTCCATTGACTTTAATCAAAGGGCATGGCAGTACTAGGAGATGCCCTAGAGGATCTCCCGTATTCCAGGCAAACTCTTCTTTACCCCCATTATGTAGATGTAGTCCTATTTCCCCTTGATAGTCAGGATCAATCACCCCAGCCAATACAGTAATTCCCTTCTTTGCCTTTTGATTCACAGGTAAGAGGAGCCCAAAGTGGCTAGGTGGCAGTCTTGACTTCCAGTTCAATGGAATCATTGTTGTGTTCCCTGGTGGCAGCACTCCTCCTTTTGGGACTAACCTGTAGACAAGCAGAGCTTAAGGTTGCAGGGACAGGAAGCAAAAATTTTCAAAGTGGGTCACTAGGGGTAATAGTGAGTGGTGCCACTCCCAATTTCCATCACTTGATTCTTGGACCCATGAATTCTGGTTATAGAAGAAACAGCACCATAGAGTCAATGCTGATTTAGAGCATACACAGCCTCCTGGAGAACATTGTCCCAGCCCTGCAAGGTATTGCCACCTAGTTGACACTGAAATTGAGTCTTCAAAAGGCTATTCCACCATTCTATTAATCCAGCTGCTTCAGGGTGATGGGGAACATGGTAAGACCAGTGAATTCCTTGGGCATGTGCCCATTCCTGCACATCATTTGCTGTGAATTGTGTTACCTGATCAGAAGCAATGCTGTGTAGAATGCCATGGTGGTAGATAAGACATTCTGTACGTCCATGGATGGTAGTTTTGGAAGAAGCATTGCATGCAGGAAATGCAAACCCATATCCAGAGTATGTGTCTATTATAGTTAAAACAAATCACTGCCTCTTCCATGGTGGAAGTGGCCCAATGTAGTCAACCTGCCACCACGTAGCAGGCTGGTCACCTTGAGGAATGGTGCCATATCGGGGACTGAGTGTGGGTCTCTGCTGCTGGCAGATTGGGCACTCAGCAGTGGCTGAAGCCAAGTCAGCCTTGGTGAGGGGAAGTCCATGTTGCTGAGCCCATGCAAAACCTCCATCCCTACTTTCATGGCCACTTTGTTCATGAGCCCTTTGGGACTCATGACAGGAGTGGCTGGGGAAAGAGGCTGAGCATTAGCCACAGAGTGGGTTATCTTATCCACTTGATTATTAAAACCTTCCTCTGCAGAAGTCATCCTCTGGTGAGCATTCATGTGGGATACAAATATGTTCATGTTTTTTGCCCACTCAGAAAGGTCTATTCACATACTTCTTCCCCAGACCTCCTTGTCACCAATTTTCCAATCATGTTCCTTCCAAGTCCCTGACCATCCAGCCAAACCATTGGCAACAGCCCATGAATCAGAGTACAAATGTACCTCTGGCCATTTATTCTTCCAAGCAAAATGAACAACCATGTGCACTGCTCGAAGTTCTGCCCAATGGGAGGATTTGCCCTCACCACTATACTTCAAGGATGTCCCATAAAAAGGCTGCAGTGCCGCAGTTGTCCACTTTTGGGTGGTACCTGCATATTGTGCAGAACCATCTGTAAACCAGGCCTGAGTTTTCTCATCCTTAGTCAACTGATTGTAAGGGACTCCGCAAGAGGCCAAAGCTGTGGGCTGAGAAAGAGAAGGTAACATGGCAGAGGTGGTGACCATGGGCATTTGGGTTACTTCTTCATGTAACTTACTTGTGCCTTCAGGACCCGCTCGTGCCCTATCTCATATATACCACTTCCACTTTATTATGGAGTACTGTTGTACATGCCCAACTCTATGGTTTGGTGGATCAGACAATACCCAGCTCATGATAGGCAACTCAGGTCTCATGGTGACTTGATGGCCCATGGTTAAGCGTTCAGTCTCTACTAAGGCCCAGTAGCAAGCCAAAAGTTGTTTCTCAAAAGGGGAGTAGTTATCTGCAGAGGATGGCAAGGCTTTGCTCCAAAATTCCAAGGGTCTGCATTATGATTCCCCTATAGGGGCCTGCCAAAGGCTCCAGACAGCATCTCTATTTGCCACTGAAACTTCCAGCACCACTGGATCTGCTGAATCATATGATCCAAATGGTAGTGCAGCTTGCACAGCAGCCTGGACCTGTTGCTGGGCATCCTCTTGTTCCGGTCCCCCATCAAAACTAGCAGCTTTTCTGGTCACTTGGTAAATGGGCCAGAGTAGCACACCCAAATGAGGAATGTGTTGTCTCCAAAATCCGAAGAGGCCAACTAAGCATTGTGCCTCTTTTTTGGTCATAAGAGGGGCCAGATGCAACAGCTTATCCTTTACTTTAGAAGGGATATCTTGACATGCCCCACATCACTGGACACCTAGAAATTTCACTGAGGTGGAAGGACCCTATGTTTTTGTTGGATTTATCTCCCATCCTCTCTCTCGCAAATACCTTAACAATAAATCTAGAGTCTTTCCTACTTCTTGATCCCTAGGTCCTATCAACATGATATCATCAATATAATGGACCAGTGGGATGTTTCGTGGGAGGGAGAGATGATCAAGGTCCCTGCGGACAATATTATGACATAGGGCTGGAAAGTTGATATACCCCTGAGGGAGGACAGTGAAGGTATAATGCTGGCCTTGCCAGCTGAAAGCAAACTGTTTCTGGTGGTCCTTACTAATAGCAATTGAGAAAAAAGCCTTTGCCAGATCAACAGCTGCATACCAGGTACCAGGGGAAGTGTTGATTTGCTCAAGCAATGATACCACATATGGGACAGCAGCTGCAATTGGAGTCACCACCTGGCCAAGTTTACAATAATCTACTGTCATCCTCCAAGATCCATCTGTTTTCTGCACAGGCCAAATAGGAGAGTTGAATGGGGATGTGATGGGAATCACCACCCTGCATCCTTCAGATCCCTGATGGTGGCACTAATCTCTGCAATCCCTCCATTAATCCTGTATTGCCTTTGATTTACTATTTTGCTAGGTGGGGGAAATTCTAGTGGCTTCCACTTGGCCTTTCCAACCATAATAACCTTCACTCCACAAGTCAGGGATCCAATGTGGGGATTCTGCCAGTTACTGAGTATGTCTATTCCAATTATGCATTCTGGAATTGGGGAAATTACCACAGAATGGGTCCGGGGACCCACTGGACCCACTGTGAGATGGACCTGAGCTAAAAATCCATCAATCACCTGACCTCCATAAGCCCCTACTCTGACTGGTGGACCACAGTGACATTTTGGGTCTCCTGGAATTAATGTCACTTCTGAGCCAGTGTCTAATAATCCCCGAAATGTCTGATCATTTCCTTTTCCCCAATGCTCAGTTACTCTGGCAAAAGGCCGTAGGTCTCCTTGTGGAAAGGTGGGAGGAAGATTAATAGTATAAATTTTTGGCAGTTTAACAGGATCCTTCCCCAAGGGGACCTGGCCTTCTCCTCATTTAAGGGGCTCTGGGTCTGTAAACTGTCTCAAGTCTGGGAATTGATTAAGGGGCCATGATTCTCTGCATCTGTAATTTGGGTTAGGGTTTTGTTCACTCGACCTAGAACTCTTCTGCTTATACAGATCTAGAAGAAATTTAGTAGACTGCCCATGTATTTCACTTCTAGGTACCCCATGATCTATTAGCCAACACCATAACTCCAGACTATTTTGCGCACTGCTTTGAATCAGCCTTTCATTGCAGTAGCCATGCCCGCCTTGTCTTTGGCGATTAACTGCGGATACTTGACATTTACCAGACCGAGAGCCCAGTCATCCCCATAATGTTTAAGGATTCCAATTCCATTACAGCCCTCCCTACAGTAATATCTGGACTGCAGAGGAGAGCAACCACAGAGCTCTTCAGAGAAGATGGGGTTAGTCTTACAAATTTATTCCTTACAGTCCTGGTTAAAGGTGTGTCCTCTGGACATTCCTGGGGTGAGTGGGCATGTCTCAAATGGTAAATCCATTCTAGCATTCCAATCTCTCCTCATCTACTGTATACCAGGGCAAATCGGGCTTCTCAACCTCAGACATGCTAGGCCATCTTTTGGTCCATGTTTCAGTCAGCCACACAAACAAACTGTTAGAGCCCTTTCTAACCCCTCGAACTACAGTGTTGAATCCAGAATTTCTGCTTACTGGGCCCATATCAATAACTTCAGCCTGATCCAACTTTATATTCCTCCCACCATTATCCCATACCCTTAGTATCCATTCCCACATTTATTCCCCTGATTTCTGTCTATATAAGTTGGAAAATTCATGCAGTTCTTTCAGAGTATAACATACTTCCTCATGGGTCACACTTTGTATTTCACCTTTGGGGGCTTTTTGTGATTTTAGTCTAGTAATAGGTCTTGAAGGCAAGAGGGGTGGTGGGGGTGGGTAAGAGAAGGATTAGAAATGTCTTGCAAGCTACTGACCTCAGGGCATTCCTTTTCATTTTCTTCTGGTAAGACAGGATTAATCTCTTCAGGCAGGGGTTGGAAGGCAGATTCCTCAGGGCAGACTGGAGGCTGGGCTGTGCATGCTGGAGTTTGGCTGGTACCTGCCTCATGGCTGGGAGGAGGTCCACACTCTCTGGGGCAGGCCAGAGGCTGGACAGTGCAGGCTTCATTTTGGCTGGTACCCACCTCAGAGCTGGAAGGATGTCCGGACTCCCTGGGGCAGCCTGGAGGCTGGATGATACAAGATTGACAAGGTGTGGCCTCCACAGGGCAGGCCATTGCAGGTTTATCTGGTAAAGTCTCAGCAGAATTTAGGGTTCCAATGTCCCCACCAATATTATCATCATCCCAGATGCCTCCATCCCAATCCTTGGGGTTCCACTCCTTTCCAATCAGTGCCTTCACTTTAATAGCAGAAACCATGTCGGGTTGAGATTTTAGTTTCCTCTGTAATTCTGCTACTTGTCCAGTGAGAGTCTGGGTTTGATTCTCAGATATCTCAAGTCTGTGGCTGCAGGAGACAAGAATTTCTTTCAGGGCACACATAGCAACTTTCACATCATTCATGCGGCATTTAAGTTTCAAATTTGAAGACTTTAATTCATCTCTTTCTTTTGTAACTGTATCCAGAGTATCTAGGAGGAGCCAACCAACATAATTATACTTTTTGCCTCCACAAAATTCTGTTAAGGTATTGAAAACACTCTCACCCAGGTCCATGCTTCTTATAAGCATGGAAGTAGGGGAATCCGGTGATGATATTTTGCATATCTCTATTGCCAGCTCACGCCATGGACTGTTAGCAACCTCTTCATTATTGGAAAGGGAGTTTAGTACCCTGAGTCCAATTAAAGTAGAGAGCCAATTGCAAAACTCACAGAACCACCTCAGACATCCCATGTTTAAGACTCTGTTTCTCAAGAACCACTCCTGGTACCAAGCTGTATTTGTCAGGGTTCTCTCAGGGAAACAGAATCAATAGGAGATATCTGTCAGTAACATGAGATTTTATAAGAGTCTTTCACGTGACCATGGGGATGCACAAGACTAGGTTCTGCAGGCAGGCTGCAAACCAGGTTCTCCAATGAAAGTCCAATGAATGGTCCTTGATGAGTTTCTGGGAGAAGCTGGCTGTCCAAAGACGAGCTGGGAAATTCTCTCTGAATGTTGAAGTCACTTCCCCTTTTAAGGTATTCAACCGATTGGATAAAAGTGTCACCCATTGCTGACTGCA